>ONZK01005987.1:0-14284 GCA_900322385.1 Pharnaceum exiguum
ACCAAAGACACCAAAGAGGCAAATCCAAAGATGGCGTGCAAAGTGACAGTGAAGGAAGAGGTGTGATGGCGTCTCTCCACTAGCTCTACACAACACACAAATATCCGGGGATAAGGCCATCCGGGGTCTCCTCTTTTGTGGCATGTCATTGGTATTAATCCTACCCAACGTTGGATATCCTCACAAAAAAAACAATCCTTCGCCCTGACAACTTTGGGCTCTGCTAGCATGAAGATTCTTACAACTGACTAAAAAATGTTCGAGCAGGATTCTTACCACTCCATCATTGCATCCAGCCAGTAAAAGATCATGCGGAGGAGAAGCTGACCATTCCACAGTCAAAGGCATACTGTAAAACTAACAAACATCTGCTCTGAGTTGCCAAAAGGTCAGATAATGAGAGGAATCACCTCACAGCTTCTTCTATTTCTATATCTAAACTAACAACAAATTTTCCCCTGAGAAAAATAAAAAAAATTACTAGAGGCCTAAAGAAAATAGCAAAACATTATCCCCCACAACTTATGATCTTATATACCATGGTTTATAAAGGCAGTGAAACCATCAAAAGTTTGAAAATAGAGGATATTGCCTCTGCAAACACATTACAATAACATAATGAGTACGAGGTCTAAGAAAACATTAAGCCTTCTCCAAATAATGTTTTGTTCATATAAAATGTCACCAATTATGAATTTTTAGCCGAATAGATCTCTAAAAGGGACAATTCCTTTAAACTTCCTATTAAGTGGCATGGATATAAATGCCTCTGGAGTCTGGAGTATGGACCCTAGCACATATACTACTTGGACCGTCATGTCCAAAGCATATCCGTCATCAGCCTGAAATATCTAAAACCAGCAAAACATAACATAATCCAGCAGCCCAGCTGTCTAGGAAACTACCCTAAAACTCAATTTCATCACACGTAGTCTCAATGACTGAATGGACTCTATATATTAGAACATCACACTACATAAAATCCATAAGATTTTTGACAAGGGCTTTCATTCTCTAGATTTCATTGAGGGAGGGTGGAAATTTTGCTTCTTTGTGGGCAAAGTCTGGAGGGGCTTTTAGGGATTATATCCACTTTCAATTGCACAGCGCAATTGGTGCTCTTTGTAACTTTATTGAGGTTGGAGGACATCTTGTCCGTTGAGGCTCATTTGACACTTGTTTTATAATATTTATTTTCTACAAAAAATAAAACCTAAAATCCATAAGAACTAGAGGATCCATTAAATTTGAAATATTGCACAAACACACGCCCATGATATAATTTATATGTAACCATACAACTGTGCAATTATGATTGCAGTCAGAGACAACCAGAATACATTTTCTAGGTGGGACAACCTATTCATACTGATCAGCTCATTTACAATTTTTCTCTTCTTAATAGATCTGCAATGAATTCCAAAAGAAACTGACTACATTGAACCTATTCAAAATAGCCAGATAATTGAAAGACTTGGTTAGATTTCTCACCTCTGTCGGTCACCATACTTCAACTTTGAAGAGCTGAATACTGGCTTCAACTTTGCAAACCGAGGATCAGTAGGTTCACCACAGCAAGAAGCATAAATGCCTCTAATTATTCGAGGAGACGGAATTTCCCATCTGCGGTAGGAAGACAGATTCTCATTATCAAAAAGATTTTTTCCTGACAACACAAAAACAAGAAGAAAAGAACTTAAATCAGAAACATCACTGCAACATTTCACAAATATCTCAAGCAGACAAGCAACTGATGAGATTGAACATACCAACACAAGCAAAAGAAAGGCTTCTTGGCAGTCTGTACAACTGATGATTTACTAGATAGTGGGGAGATATAACAGAAAATGAGAACAAACAGACAAGCAAGCATAGTGCTTCTCCAACAAAAGGACCAAGACAATTGATCTACCAAAACAATGGCCCTCTGCCCCTCTTTACAAAAGCAGGAGCCATAATCATTACAATGAAGTTTAGACAGATAAAAACTCAAGAAGTTTGTTGCATATAAGCGAGAATACTTTACTATTCATAGTGGACACATTCCCCTCAGGACTTCCCCCATTAAAATAAGTAAAGGAAGAGGAGAAACTGAGGAATTTTGTTTTCCTTTTTCTTTTGTTTCTACTACTTGTATACTAATAATAATCCAGAGGCATGCAACAGCTGTCAAGCAACTTAAAGATAGATTTATGAAACTCACACATCATATACAAGTAAAAAAAGAATCTTACACTTCTATGGATCCATTTCCAAGAACTACAGCAAGATAGCCCATCCTATGCCTGTTAGAAGATTCATAAGATGTATGGGGGCGCCATTTCACATCCCATGCAACTTTTCCATCATGGCCAAGGCAAAAGACAACTCGAGGAAGCGTAATGTCCCCTGGAGCTTGACAGCCACCAGAAATCAGATCTGGGATCCCCTCACCCAATGTGCTACTTTCTCCTATTTTACCATCCAATTTTACGTCACAAGCTTGTTTAAGACTTGCAGGAGGAGGTTTTTCTAAATCTTTTTGAACAGACAATTTACTCCTATCATGGTCGGCTTCATTTGGAATTTTTGACTTCTTCTTCATCCTCTTCTTCAGTGAAGATATAGTACAATCAAACTCTGATTCAGGCAGTCTTCTATTTACAACTCTTTTCCTAGTCCCAGGTTGTACCTGGGTTTCGGAAGCATTCAGTGGATTTCCCCCTGTCGAAGTGTGTGGCATGTTGTTCGGGAACTCAACAGCCAGGGCATGAAACCGGGGTTCTTCACAATTGACAGCATCAGCAATCTTAACTATTGCACTATCTCCATTGGTTCCAACTTTTGTTTTCCTTGCTTTCTCTTTCCTACAGGCAGGGATACTTAATGCATTCTCACCCACAGGAAGCACAATTGAAGCATCTTCTTGAACGTGAACGACCAGAGCTTGACTAAACTGAGCTTCGGGATCCTTCACAGAATTCCTATCAGCAGCTGATTTGTTTTCATCATTCATACGTTTTCGTTTGCTCTCTCTCTGTTTTAGAGGAACGGAGGTGGTTGGTGTGTTGTCACTTACCAGTGCAAGGTTTGGAGCATCTTGTTGTGGGTGGACAACCAAAGCTCCGTATGATGGGGCTTCTGGGTCAACAAAAGCAGGAGTATTATCGATTGTTTTCTTTTTGGGTCTTCCTTTAGGCTTTTTTGACTTAATTTCATCGTTTGCAGCATTCTTTACTGATTTTTGATGTGCGTCACTTAATGGACAAAGCATATGCTGGGAAGCCGAAGAATTCAGTAGGTTTCCACCTGTAGGAGGCACATCCAACGTGTAAGCTGCATGAGTAGTTCACTCTCAGTAGTTGAGACCGTAAGAGTTTTATCAATTGCATTTTTTCTAGGCCTTCCTCTAGGCCTCTTTTGTTTACTATCATCCTGAATCGCAACTGTACCTTTCTGAGATTTTCTTTTGATTTTACCCGCTGGAACTTGCAAATTTTCTTTTTCTGATGTGAAATTCAAAACACACCAAATTTGAATCATCCCTCGACCATTAAGAG
This sequence comes from Pharnaceum exiguum, assembly GCA_900322385.1. Taxonomy (NCBI): domain Eukaryota; kingdom Viridiplantae; phylum Streptophyta; class Magnoliopsida; order Caryophyllales; family Molluginaceae; genus Pharnaceum; species Pharnaceum exiguum. Next base: position 3,540 of record ONZK01005987.1, read on the forward strand.
CTCCTCCGAGCTTGTGGTATGTTGAATCAGGAGGATGAGCAGCAACAGCGACAAACTGAAAACAGCAAGAAGAATGCAACTATGAACAAAGATTGTGCATAGCAAGCACACCAATGTACATTGAAGGCATAACTTGTGGTACATACATATGGTGTCTAAGCTATTGCCTGAGTAATCCCAGGGCCCTAAAGCTTCATTGTGGCCCTAAGGAAGACTTGAACTTGGGACCTCTGAAATGCATCTCAAAGGTCTTACCAACTGAGTTCCCACACTTGGTCACTTAGAGATCACATTCTAAACACCCAAAATGAGATTTTTTGAGGCAATCAAGCATCTATTATACTACTACGCCTACTAGAGATTTTTTGCTTAATCGGTAGATTCCAAACATCAACTTCAAGCAACAAACTGAACCAACAAAAAAAAAATCATATATTTTCGTATCACAGAGACACTTGATCTGAAAGCAAGAAAAGACACAATGGCAGTACCTCACATTTGGCATCACTGTGTGTTCCTTCATCTGCCCGTGGACACCAATCCAACGCCCAAACAAGCCCACCAACATATAACAGAAAATCTTTCCTGGAAACAGTTTCAAAAGAAAGGTGAGGCATTACTAACATAAGCCCCAAAATTAAAAAAAAAAATCAATTTACACATGCAAGATGATTAACCGAGAAGGCTAGTGAAGATAATAGTAGCACATAAACAAGCTCTAATTCAAATTTGGCATAAGTCACCATCCTCAAGTGCTACAAAGACACTATCATAATGCTCTAATTGCAATTTGCAAATATTTTAATTCATTTTCATTTTTTGAGGGAAGAAACTTAAAGAGTTTAGATTGCAGCATTGCCTTACACGAACGCTTAGGCTTAGTTAACCTAACAGTTAAACACATAACAACGACAATTACAAATCTAACCTATGTCGACAAAATACGGGTTTCTTAATTGGAAAAGCATTTGAAGATGAAATACAACTTAAGAAAAATTTGTGTGAAACCGTTTCATATATGAGACGGTGAGAGGGGTCATTAATGTTTACCCGAGGGCTCATTAATGAATACCCGAGGAGTCATTAATACTCTGTCTCTTTCACACCATTTTTTTGTGACACAATTTTGGCAGTAGTCTATTCTATAAATAATAACCACTAACACTAAAGCAGTACCTGGAATCGCATTTTGGGACCGAAGCGGACGAGAACTGAGGCAAAGTTATGTTTTCACTGTCAAGTCCACTTTCAGATACAAACCGGACGGTTCTCGGTTTGTAATTAAAATACCGCCATTCACTGCAAACAAATAAAAACATATGTCTGAACTAAAAGATACAAAATGCAATGCCGTGAGTGAGTAGAGTTGAGTTGAGTGAAGTTGAGTACCTCAAGAAAGTAATATTAGTTGAAAAGCGATGAATTTCTTCCTCATCAAAATCCTCGTTATCATTATTTGGCTGACTACAAAGACTAAAGATGTGTTCCATCGCTTTCAAGTGGTTATCAACGGAATGATCGAAGAGAGACACGTTTGCTTGATTTTTGTATGGGTTTTCCATTTCTTTTTTTTAAAAGGTTTTGGTGTTAGTTTTAAATATGTGGAATGAGAGAGGGGGGCACGAGGTGGAAGCACGAGAGAGGTGGTCGTTGTGGCGGGAGCGATGAGGGAGTGAGACTTGCTGGATTTTAGTGGGGAGTGGTGAGTGGTGAGCGAATGAATCAGTACTCATTAGTGAAGCCGTGAAAGTGAAGAAGTTAGGAATACTTGATCAGTTGCCACTTGCCACTAGAAACCTCGCAATCTTGTCGTTGGGTCGGGTTTGGCCATTTCAAGTTTGTAATTTTCAGAGTAAGGTTTGCATATTATGTTTTGTTCGATAAAAATATTAATTTATTAAATATTTTTCAACATTTTTGTAATAATATATTATTTTTTATAAAATAAATTGAATTGAAAAATGTACATTTATAAATATTTTATTTTATTGGACAAAAGCGTGTTTCGGTCGGTTTTGGGTTCAACCCAAATTTTACCGAATTTCTCGGGTTCGTAAATTTGTGCCGGGTCTAGTTGCCACGCTAGTCGAGGAGACAAAGAAAGCATAGTCTTTTAGGAGCATAGATTTTCGAGGTAAAACTACGTACATCAGACTCCCTTAGGACCTCATCCCAGGATGGGAGTAACTGGGTTATTGTTGTTTAAAAATACGAGTTTTTCACCATATACCCTGAGAGTTGGCTTAATTCACCGTATACCCATTAGTTTTGAAACTGTTATTATATACTCATGTTTTTCCACAATATACTTATTGTCATTAGCGTCGCTAATGAAAGAGTTAAATGATAAATTTCCCCTAGAAAAGAGTAATTCGGTCAAGTGGATTTAGTAGTCAATGCGAGGATGCTGATTTTGGAAATTAAATGACAATGGTGTAATTAGGAGTTAAATAAGAAACTGAGATGCGGGAAGGAAAACAACCGATAGAAGGGGACTATAGAGGGGAGCGGGAAGGGAAAACTAGAAAAGAACAAAGGCAGAAACCTGCACCAGCTTTCAACAAAGAATTAATCGCACACCACATCAAAATAATTACCGTCATTCTTCTTTCGTTAGTTAAGCTACATGTATCATCTGCAAAAAGTTATAAGTTGAAGGATACCCCGTAGCAGATCCAATGAGTTATATGGTGAGTTAATCCAACGCTTAGTGGTAGACCTGGCAATTGGGTCGGTCGGTCGGGTTTTGGGTTCGGTCGTTCCGGGTTCGGTTTATTTCGCGTTCGGTCATTTCCGGTTTAATTCGGGCCGGGTGGGGTTTGACCTAACGGGTTTGCACATTTTGTTTTGTTCGATAAAAAAATATTTTATTATTATACTATATTTTAATAAATTAAAATGGTAAAATGTACATTGAAATTTTTTTATTGGATTCAATCCAGATTTTACGAGTTTTTCGGATTCGGTCAGATTCGGGTTCGGTCGAGTATTTCGTGTTTGTGACACGGTATTTTCGGGTCGGTTTTTTGGGTCATTTAGGATCGGGAATGCTTACATCGTACACTCGGTGTACCTTTCTCCGTACACCATCTTTGTTTATTTCTCTTGTTTTAGGCCCAATACTTAATAAAAAATAAATGGCCGAATCTTTTAATCATCCACATACAAAGGTGGGTGTACGGAGCTAGGTACATCGGGGTATGATATAATTTCCCTAGGATCGGGTACATGCCGGGTTTACTTAGGGGTACTATATGGTTAGAAATCCGTAGTTTTTATGATTAAGTCATATTGGTGAAAAGCACTGTCGGAGACTCCAATTTTATATGTATCTTTGCTATCAGGCTATGCTAATACTATGGATTGATACGATCGACTCAAAACTTTGTGGTTACGCGTTGTTCTTGAATTAGGAAACAAAACACCAAATATAATACCAAAAATAATTAACTTGCCAAGGAAAACTTGAGTACATGAATTATAAACCAATCACATCTGCGGAACTACGCCTAAGACACTAAAAATAATTCATTGGATAGGTTTTTTCAAGTCAACCACTAGTTTGATCGTAGCTCTTCCAGAGTTCCTTGAAGAGCTAAAGACACAGCACGCCAACCAGCTTGTGTAGGGTGGACGGAATCCCAAAAGAAACTGGATTTGGGGTCTTGGCAAACTGTGTACATTTTGTTGCCTTCTGCATCTAAACTCCCGCAATAGTAATTCTGGTTTACGCCCATACAACATGGCTTAAGGGGACTGTTGAAGATCGAACTTCCTACAATCATGCAAAGAAATTAATCATCGATCACAAAGACTTTTATCATTTTTCGGATTGTGTTTAAAAATTGAAATGTTAACGTATACAACATAACATTTAAAAATCTTGTAAGTAATAAATGCAAGACAATCAGTAAGACTTCTAACCTGATTTTGCTTGCAAGACGGTAAAGAAAGCATTGTACAGATCAATGATAACGATGGGGTATCCATGAGAGTAATTAGCTTGGTTGCCTAACTTCGTGACTGCTTGTTGCAATAGGAGATTGTGGAAATTGACGCCCAAGTTGTCTGTGGAATTGCATTCCTGAAACCCATTTAAGATAGTGCTTTGGGGCAAACATCCCAAGGGTTGTAACGCTGTTACTGCTATTTTTCTTACTCCTAAGCTGTATATCCGCTGAATGTCCACCGCCAGTTGAGTTACTACTTGTTCGATGAAAGTTTGTAAACCCTGATGTATGGTAACAATAATGTAACATGATATATGAGCAAGGAGTTCAATAACGAACATTCGAGCAATGTTTAACGAGACCAAAATTGAGAAAGATTCAATTAGTGACAGTCGATGTCCTCACCCTATTACAATTGCGAGACCAAAATTGAGAAAGATTGTAGAAGTGATGCATTAAATTAAGAGTGATCGATTAGTTTCACATATGGAATAAACTTGAAAAATCTAGATACCATGAATTTGTTATATCGGACACTTATCTTAGAGACCGTATCGTATAAATAGTTAAGAATTCGCCGCCACGATAATTAGAAAAGACTCCCACTACATATATCATTATGCTCAGTTCAAATTTTTTACCGCTTCAGTTCTTTTCAGACGAACAAAACACATCTTTAATCGAATTGATCAAATTGCTATTAATCGGAATGCTTAAATATCAATTAAATGTCGGAATGAAATATTATTATGGGCTATCAAATTTCTTTCTTCAGATTTACATAATTAAATTCTTACCTTTTGGGTGCCGCCTTTAGCATTGTAGGCTGAGTAGTCATTGCCGGCAAGACTAACAAGAGCAACAGAATTTTGGACGTCCAACGGAGAAAAGACCTTCTTTTCTATGAGTTGTTCAAAGAAGTCGATTTGGGTAGTCATGTTAGGATAAGGTGCAAGAGTGTCAAAAACTCCTGTTCCACCATAGGCAAAGTTAACACCGTACTTCAAATTCTTGGGTGTGTATTTCATCCATCTGTATGCCACTGGGGACTTCAATCCCAAAGATTTAGCTGCATTTCATCAAAACGCGCGTGTCAATTATGGCAATATGGCTCATATATATACTTACAAATGACTAATTAATTAATCAGATCAATCAGATGCACTCATGAAGTTTTGATCAACATGTTTCACTATATATCATTTCGAACACCAAAGTCGCACCAGCTAAGTTATAAACATCTCATGATCATCTGAGTACTAAATAGATACAGTTTAGCCTAACACAATGGTAAGTTTTATTAAATAGGGCATAAGAGAGTCCATAACATTAAATTTGATCCAGAAAGTCTTTGTTACATCGGGTGTACACGTACACCGGGTGAATTTATAATTAATAATAAAAGGGCAGATTAATAACACTAAAAATGTGACTAATACAATATGTTGAAAAACCTTGGAAAAAACATTGTACGTGTATATTGGAAAATCTGATCTACCTCCGCTATTAAAAAAAAAAATTGATCTACCTCACACCCTTTTTTTTCTTTGTAAATGTGGGACATCCATCCACTCTATTTTTCAACATTCAAAAGCTAAAAAGACATGAGAAAGTAATGTTATCTACTGAAACCAATACACACCTTTCTCCAGCAAAGCGAATTAGGTGACTTGATGACTGAGCAATGCAACCCACCCCACTGGGATATCTACAATTCTTAGGTACACTAGGTGTACGGGTATCCCGGGTGAATTTACAACTAGTATTACACATTATATCATTAGTCACATTTTTAATGTCATTAGTCAGTTCCTTTATAATTAGTCATAAGAGAGTTATGTTCAATTTTATTTTTGGTATAAGTGTTAAGTTCAACTTTAATTTAATTCACTATTCAGTTTTATAGTTAAGAATAATATTTTTTCAGTTCAGTTTAGTTTATTTTAGTTTACTATAATTATATTTTAAATTTATATTAACAGTATTTATTCCGTTCTTTTCGTACAAATCATTTAGGTTGTTTCTAAACAAACAAAACACGCTTTAAGCCATATAATGATACTTTTTTTTTATTTTTAGTACTCGACCTATAAACACAAGCTAGCGGCTTAATTATCAGAATGAATTTCTTGTTTATTTATTTAATTTTTTTGAAGGTTAAAGTTTTGGTAAACGACTGATAGTTAAACAATATGTGGTTTAGTGGTATGTCTTCTTGATGTTATTTCTTCATCCTTGTGTGTGTTTGCCAAAGTAGTATCTTCCTTTGGAGAGAATGACAAAACTCATTACAATTGCTAAATATTCTTATATTCACAATAATTGCTACATACTTATAGGAAAATTCTTACATATTTTTCACATAAATTTGTGTGAAACAGTTTAATATATGAAACTCGTTATTACGGACCCATTGGTACTCATTGATGGGTCATTAACCCTCGGCCAAACTTTATTGACCCTCTTCATCACCCCAATTTCTCAAAAAAAAAAAAAGAAATCAACCATCCCCTTAGAAGAAGAAAAAAATTAAAGATCCAAATTTTACATTCCTCATTAAAATCCAGGGCAATATATTTTCCAAAGCTTTTCTATAGTGGAATTATGTGAGGCTCTTGACGAAACTAGCGATTTTGATAAAACTATATCCCACTATAGCAAATTCGCAAAAACTATTTCCAAAGGTAGCAAAAATTGTGCACCGCCGGTTCATTTCCTATCGTAAAAAATAGTTTGGTTCAATAGCACTAGTGTTTATAGAAGGGAACCCCTAAAGGCCAGATGCAATTGATAGTGGACTGTTTTCCTTTGAACCAATTCACCAATTAATTGATCAGTTTGATTTATCATAAATGGTCCGGGTTCAGTTTTGTATTTAAACAAAAAAGTTGTGCAAATTCGTTTTATATATGCATAGACTGCCTGACCCATTGGTTAGTCATTAAAAGCTCCCGGATTAGTCACTAATAGCGGTAAATATTAATCACCCTTTTAACTCAGTTTCACATATGAAACGGATTTTTCTGTCGTATTTAATTTTTCGAGAAGTACTTGTCAAACTGTTAGCTACTTAAAAACTTATACGAGATGAGAAAAAGGAAGGGCGAGGGAAGAAGTTAGAAATGGTACCCAAGAAATCGGTGAAAACGCGGCCATCAGAAAAACGGCCAGACGGCTTGCCAGGAAAGGTGACACCGTAAGGTACCTTCCAAGAGCTGCCTAATGTCTTCCTGTTATTACCAGTGTCAGCATATGAATCACCAAACACAAACAGCTTCTTCAAATGAGATCGTCGATGGTGGTGATGAGAGTGGTGGCCGTGGTGGTGATGATTGTGGTTGGTGGAGCTCTCTACTTCGACATATATGCACGTAAATTAATCAGAATGATCAATTTCATAATCTACAAATACTTTCATGAACGAATATGACTTTGAACAATACAACAACAACCGAGTATAAATCCCGATTAAATGTAGGTGCTCGGGGTCAGGTTGTACGCAACCTTGCTCTTGTTTAAGAAAACAGATAGGTTGTTTCCGAGACTTTGAACAATAGGCTGATTAGTTAATCAACTATGCAAGCGATCAAGTACTGACAAGTGAAATATTTCAGAACAATTACCTGATATAACAAAAATGGAAGAACAAAGCAAGAAGGTGAACAAGAGGCTTTGAACGACAAACCCCATTAGATGACTAGTAGTAAAAGCGATTAATGGATGGCGACCTAATGTGGAATAGTAATGGTCATATAAAGGAGTGTGCTTTTGTTTTCGTGATTATCTGGTATATGCTTTGCAAAAGTATACGTATATATAGTGCGCTATCCATCTGTCTCCAGCCCTACAAGAACACCAAAGGAGAATCAAAGCGCAATATGACCGGCTACGAGGATTGTACTAGAACTTTTGAATCTTTAATTGATTAATTCTAACAAAGTACCCTCATGTTGCATGCTTATTTATTCCCTATGATGGCTTATATTACAAATGTTATCAGTGGTATTAGGTAGTGTATTTCGTGGGAAAACGATACTAGTGATCAAGTTGCCACAAAGGAAACATTCTCTCCAGATTGAGTAGGCCCTTATTTGTTAGTAAAAGAAGGCGTTTTAGCCGCAACACTAGTGGTAAGAAATATTTGGAGAAGAACATACACTCACTGATACAGAGCTCCTTCTCTTTTAATTTACAATGATTAGAGGTGTACTTTTTGTGTGTGTATGATGGCACGTACTACACCGTGGCTATTTTATGGTCGGTAACAGATAGATCCCATCCAAGCTACAAATTAATTAATCAAAATAATCGGATACACTTTGTAGTCCAGCGTTCCAAATTAACATTCCTCTTTTCAAAATGGATCAAAATTAGAAAAAACTACTTTCAATCAATTAATTGTAATTTGTAACTAGACCTCGCAATTGGGTCAATCAGGTCGGATTCAGTTCGGGTTGATTAATAACAACTTTGTGTTCGGGATTGGGTCGGATTTTGCCAGGAGTCGGGCACAATTGAGTCTTAACTAGTCCAGTTGAGTTTCAGTTTTGGGTCGGTTAATAGTAAGGTTTGGGTCGATATTCGGTTCGAGCCCAACCGGGTCGGATATTGTTCGGTTCATCGGGTTTCTTAGAATTCTGATATAAATTAGTCTGGTTTTTTGGGTCAGGTTTTCAGGTCGGGTCAGATTGGATATCCTAAAAAATTATATCTAAATAAATCCATAAAAATGATATGTAAGTATGTAACCAATAAAGACCCAATATCCCAACTCAAATTAACCCACTAGCTAATACTTTTTTTTTAAAGAACAAACCCACTAGCTAATACTTCACCCAACTAGAAAGATAAAAGAAAAAAAAAATAAAGTACTTTTTTAATGGAAATAAAACCTAAAAATACTTATGTACTCAATCAATTAATATATATATTAGACTAAACTAATCTTCATTGAAACTAAACCAATATGAATTAAATTAATCTTAGTAATGAACAAACTTGTAATAAAACAAATTAGATTAACAAAACAACAACAACAACAACCCAGCTTAAATCCCATCTAAAATGGGGAACTGAGGGAGTCTGATGTACGCAGCCTTACCCTGATTTGAAAAATCGGGAGACTGTTTCCAGAATAACCCATTTAGTACCTTTGAGCGAACCGCTTTATACCTGCAACGAGAAACCATTAGAAACCAATATGCCCACGAAAACATTGGTACCTACAGTGGAAACTCATTAGGAACCAATATAAACTCATTAGACTGGTGTACTAAAATCAAATTGAATTGAACTAAAGTAATGATTGGAGTGTTATAATGTAATCGGATGGACATAACCTAGTGTTTTGATGTAATGGAATGGAATTCGTAAAGTAGTGTTTTGATATAATTGATGGACTTTGTAAAGTAGCGTTTTGATGTAATCGGATTATATCAGGTTTGCTTGAATTTAAGTCGGGTTTATTCGAGTTGGGTCATATACTTTCGAGTTTGGGTCTATTTTGGTTTTCATTCGAATCGGGTCGGTTTCGGGTTTGGGTTGAATCTGATCGGGTTTGGGTCAACAAATTCAAGTTGATTCGGGTTTCGCTTAATATTCGCGTCGGGTTAAATTTTTTTGATTAAAATCGGATATGGGCTACAATTGGATTGGTCCGAATATGGGCCAAAATCGGATATTAGTTACTCATGTAATTGTTGCTTCATATCTTCTTATCCACAACCATTGTAAACTTTTTGTGGCATTTCTTCATATATTCAGTCATGACTAAAATATTTTTCTTGATATCATCAAGAAGGCTTTGAAATACTTTAATTTAAAAATTGTTCCACTTACCTCTTCTGGTTATGGAGGTTCTTTTAATATTGATGAAGTCCATCGTCTTACTCATTTTCTCATAATTTTATATATAATAGTGCTTTGTTTTCTCTCGAGATTTTGATTGAGTTGAACTTAAGTATTGATTTGAGCTTATTTTGAAATAATTAAACTTAATCTACAAAACTTAACGGATTGATATTAAAAAAAACTAAAACGATTGACATAAACTAAACACTGAACTAAACTTAATAGAACAAACTGAAGTTAAGAATACCGGAATGAATTTAACAGAGGTATTGTATTTACATGTGGCATCCGTGTCATAATTAGAGTCATTAACATGTTAAAGCCAACTAAGCACCACATATATTTTTATTACGTGAACGCCATCAATCTATTTCTTGATATCCACCGTATGTAAATAAAACTAACAATAACAAAATCATCAAAATTATTTAATTATATATTTAAAATAAATTTACACAGTGTATCGGGCAGCACCTAGTATATTTTAAAAAGGCAAAATTGCTGGAAATAATTCCTACTTGGGGCGATTTTCTCGGAATAATCCCTACTTGGGAAATAGCTGGGAATAATCCCTACTTGGGCACATGTATTTGGGCATAATCCCTATTTGGCACCTTTGTCCGACATTGGTCCTGCATAAACGACGTTAAAAATAAAAAGTACAAACCGTTAACTTTTTTCGTACAATACAGTATATATACAAAATGACCAAAATACATACAAAGTATTATTTTTATATTATTTTTTAAATATTGAAAAAAAATCACATTTTTTTAGGATCTTTTTTAAATTTGTTTTCCAATAAATCACTTTATACTTTTTCTAATTTTAAATTTTTGAAAATGCTGGAAAAATAAATAAAAAACCTTTATACTTTGTTTTAAGATTTTTTTTTTTGAAAATATGGTTTATTTTTTTAATCGAATTTAGTATAAAAAATTAAAA
>ONZK01005994.1:1013-14223 GCA_900322385.1 Pharnaceum exiguum
TTTTATGGGACGAAGGAAGAATTTCCTTCAACACTGTCTCGAAGGAGGATCAGAGCATTCATGGAATTGTCCAGGTACGTGCATTAGGAATAGATTATTTTTTGTCTGCCTGCTATGCAAGTCCACGTTTTGCTAAAAGAAAAGTTTTTTGGAATTCTTTAGTCAATAGAGCAAGTTCTGTTACACTGCCCTGGTTATTGATTGGAGATTTTAATGAGATTATTTGTGATGCGGAATGTTCGACGGGAAACCCTATTAATAATTATAGAGCTAATCTGTATGCAAATTGCATGGTTGACTGTGGTGTGGTGGATTTGGTATATGTTGGCCAAAAATTTACATGGACCAATGGCAATCCTATTAATCCCCTCTTTAAAAGGCATGATAGGGCCTCCCCTTCCTGGCTTAGCCTCTTCCCAGAGGCCCAACTTTTTCATCTCCCTAAATTATCCTCTGACCATTGGCCTCTCCTGTTAAAAGCGAAACACAGAGTGAGGCCCCCTGGGCCTCGAAATTTCAGACTTGAACCCTTTTGGATTCTGGATCCTGAATTCCCACCCTTTGTTCAACAAGCGTTTGGCCTTACTGTTTTATGGAGCTCTTGCATTGTTACCTTCCAGGCCCTAATTATCCCTTGGGTCAAAGAGAAATTTGGGTCTATTTCAGCAAAAAAGAAACATTTATCTGCTAGAATCCAAGGAGTTCAGAAAGAAATTTGCAATTATCCGAACTCATCTTTCCTTAGAGATTTAGACAACCAACTGACTGATCAAATGAATGAGATCCTTGACCAGGAGGATTGGTTCTGGAAGGTGAGAGCCAAAACACATTGGGCAGCAGATGGAGATAGGAATACTAGATTCTTTCACCAATCGGTAGTGAATAGGAGGAGACAGAACAGGATACTCTCCATTACTGATGAGCTTGGTGATGAGATCACTGACCAAGCTCTCATTGGGGATGCATTCAGAATGCATTTCTGTAATTTATTCACTACTGGTAAAGAGTGCAGTCAACTTAGATGCCCCTCACTTGACTCCCCCCACCCCACTGTGGAGATCCCTCTCGCCTTCCCATCCTCAGTTATGGAGATACATCAAGCAATTTTTAGCATGGGCCCGCTCAAAGCTCCAGGCCCAGATGGCCTGCACCCCCTTTTTTTCCAAAGACACTGGGAATTGTTGAAAGATCAGATATGTGGACTCATCACTGACATCTTTCTCAATAAAACCGTTCCCCCTGACCTCAATCACACCCTCATTAGTCTCATTCCTAAGTGTGAAAGCCCTAATTTGATTACTGAATTCAGACCCATTGGTTTGTGTAACGTGATCTATAAGATAGTGTCCAAAATCCTAGTGAAGAGACTAAGGCCATACCTCAATGATCTCATCTCACCAATCCAAAATAGCTTTATCCCTGGGAGGGGTGCTGAGGTTAACTACATAGTGGCCACAGAAGCACTCCATTCCATGCACAAAATGAAGGGTAAGGTAGGAGCCTTTGCACTCAAGTTGGACCTTTCCAAAGCTTATGATAGGTTAGAATGGGACTTTGTGAGGAATTGTCTAGTTACTCTGGGTTTTGATGCTGATTCAACTCAACTTATCCTCAGCTGTCTTTCATCTTCCTCCTTGTCAGTCTTAGTTAACAGTTCCAAAACCCCTTTTTTCAAACCTTCTAGAGGAATCAGACAAGGGGACCCCATCTCCCCATATATATTCATTTTATGTATGGAATTCTTGTCCAAACTCATCCAGGAGGAATCGGATCATGGAGATTGGCAATCTCTTAAGCTAGGGAGGACGAGAAATAAATTTAAGCTCTCACACTTGTTTTTTGCGGATGATGTCATCCTCTTTGGTCTTGCTACAGAGCAAACCTTAGAAGCTCTCACATCCACTCTCTCATCTTTCTGCCTGGCTTCTGGGCAACAGATTAATCCGCAGAAATCCAAACTCTTCCTCTCCCCCAATACTGATCAGAGAATGAGTGACCTGTTCCAGTCCACATTAGGGATAGAACGATGTGACGATTTAGGCACTTATCTAGGTTATCCTCTCTCTTACAAGAAACCAACAAAGTCCAGAACCTCCTTTATCATCAACAAGGTTAAAGGGAAATTGGCTAGTTGGAAGCAGAAATGTCTTTCTAAAGCGGGTAGGCTTACTCTGATCAATGCCACTCTCAACTCCATACCAGCCTACTACCTCCAATGCCTAACTCTCCAAAAAGAAGAACTTAAAAACCTTGATAAGATTGTTAGGGACTTCGATCTTTTGGGGAGATACTGAGGACCAACGTAAACTTCACCTCTCGAGTTGGGACAAACTCTGCCTTCCAAAAGCATGGGGGGTCTAGGTATTAGGAGCAATCTGCTGACAAACACCCTAAACCGTGTGAAATTGTGTTGGAAATTTACTCATAAACCTGATTCTCTAGCCTCCAGATGTTGGAAGGCTAAATATGAGAATAGTAGAGGGAATCTGTCCTCGTTTCAGAATGGTTCTCATGTCTGGCAGGGCCTAGGGAAGGGGTGGGTTTTTTCAGAAAATCACTCAAGAAAGTAGTAGGTAATGGTAGGAACACCCTCTTCTACATGGATCATTGGGTTGGGGAGGGATCACTTAGGAGCCTAGTCCAGGGACCCCTGCTTCGAAGTGACTATTTCCTCACAATTCGAGAATTCTGGACTACGGGGAGACCTGCCTTTCACACGTTATCTCTGATTATCCCTGACACCATTAAGGACCTAATTGTTGTGTATCGACCAAAGGAGAGACATTCGGATATCTCAGTCAGCACTCTTTCTTCGTCCAATAGGTTCAATTCTAGAGCAGCCCTAGTGCTTTGTCAACCTCTAGTTAATCGGGAACCTGACCCTTCCTATTTAGCCATCTGGACATGTAATTGTCCTCCAAAAATCAAAACTTTTATGTGGTCTGCGCTACAAGATAGAAATGCCCATAAAGCTTTTCTTCATCATGTTAAGTGCGCTGCCTCCCCAGTCTGCCCACGTTGTTTGGCTGACAAGGAGGACACCATCCACATTCTTCGAGATTGTAACGATGCTAGAGCTCTTTGGCATGGCCTTGACACCCCTCCTTTGTTCTCTACTGCTAGCTTGAAAGATTGGTTTTTCCTCAACCTCAAAGCCAAATCCCAGATTAATATGATCCCATGGCCCTCTTTCTTTGCCTTCACCATTTGGGAAATCTGGAAACGAAGGAATGGGGACTTAATCCAAAACAGAACCCCTTCCCCCACAATGGTTTGCCGCAAGTTTCTTGAAACAAAATTGTGGACATTCCTGACATCTCAAAACATTCACTCAAATACACACAACCCAAAGCCCTTCTGGTCAAGTCCACCACCACACTTTATGAAAGTCAACACTGATGCTTCATTTACTTGTGCAGAGAAGAAAAGTGGGCTGGGTTTTGTCTGTCGGAATGCAAACGGTACTTGGGTTAGGGGGGGTAGACACAGTGTTTTTTGTGCAGATGCTACAGAAGGGGAACTCCAAGCAATCATCTTTGCTCTGGAATGGATTGCTACACAGAACTTCACTTCAGTTATCTTGGCTAGTGATTGCCAAGTGGCACTGGATATCATTACTGACCCTAACACTTTGACTTGCTATGATGCCATGGGAACGAAATGTAGGGACTTACTCCGTGGCCTGTATGGGATACACCTCAACAACCCCCACCAGCAGACATTGGGGAGTCCACCAGGGACATGAAGGGCAAGGGTGTATTTGCTGCACGAGAGGAGGTTGGCGAATGCAGTAGGAGATTCACTAGCTCGAAGCGCCAGAGAAGGGGAATGTGAACTGTCTTATTCTAATGTTATTCCAAACTTTTGTAATCAGCTATTTACGGAGGATCTCCTGAACATGAGGGGTACCTCAAACAATGACGTCTTGTACTCTGATTTGGTGGTGATTCAGCGTAGTTTACAGCTGTTCCCATCGTAATTTAAGTTATGCACTTGTTTTTACCAAAAAAAAAAAGAAATGGGAAAGGTTTTTTTTTTTTAAAAAAAAAATAGGAGAGGTGGGACCCATAGCTCGAAATCCGGGTAAAAAGACGCTGGCATTTATGCTCGAGTATCCCTCGACAGTTCTCAAATCCTTTCACCAGCTGAACCACATCCTCTAAATGGTTCAACTACTCCAGTTAATTTTTTTGTTATAAACGAGGCCCTAAAAATGGAGGCCCAGTTCAATTGCACGGGCTGTACCTGTCCAAATCTAGGCCTGTGGGTCGGGTTTATCAGTCGGGTCGGATATCCTTAAAAATTATTATCCAAACAAATATACATATATATATGTAAACTAATTTTGGCCCAACTCAAACCCACAAATACCCTTTTTTTTGAGATCAAACCCACAAATACTTTTTCCCACTTACTAGAAAGATAAAAGAAACAAAAATTTCAAACAAAAGTGCAAAGCACAACCCAAATATGTCGACAATAGGTCAGCAGTACACTAGTAGCACCACACTTTACTGAAAGAAAAAAAAACCTCACAATCACACCAAGAAAGAAGCAGCCAAAGCACCCTCACTCCTCGCTCAAATCCAAAGTAGTGATTTGATGTAATCGGATGAATTTAGTATTTTGATGTAATTGGATGCTATAATCGGATGGAGTTTGTAAAGTAGTGTTTCGATATATCGGATGGTTTTCATAAAGTAGCGTTTTTGATGTAATTGGATCATAGAAGGTTTGGGTGAATTAGAGTCGGGTATGTTCGAGTTGGCTCATATACTTTCAAGTTGAGGTCAGTTTCGGTTTTCATTCACTTCAGATTTGTTTTTGGGTTTGAGTTCTAATAGGATTCGGGTTTGAATTCTAGTAGGATTCGGGTTTGGGTCAGTTCGGTACGGTTTTGGTCCATTATATTCGCGTTGGTTTCGGTTAATATTCGGGTCGGGTTAAATCAGATCGGGTCAATATCAAGTCGGTCTAAATAGAATATCCATGAAGGTGTTCCTTGTGCGCAGTTGAACATGGTTTACGTATATATACTACATATTGAAGGTGATAATTTAACAGTTTAACCTGGCCTGCAAGGTACTATTAAGGTACAATGAGAAATTGGGCAAAGCTAAGTCTATAACGGGTATAGGTAGTTTGCACATATACCATGTGGGGCCCGCGCACTAAGAAAAATTAATAATAAAAAACTTTTTTATTTCTTTTTCGATGCTGGACTTAAAAAAAAAATTGTTTTCAACCCGTTTGTATATTACAATCTTATATTTGTACATTATGTAGCCTAAGTTTGTATATTTGTTCATTTAAATGAACAACTTATTTGTATATCACTATCTTGTAATTGTACATGATGTACCTTGAAATTGTATATTTGTATGAAGCACATTTTTATTAATCATTTGTATACCCTGATATTACATTTGTATATGCATTATGTCTTATTTGTATGTGTCAGATTGTCAGTCATGCACAAATATACAAATATGCTTCATGCATATACAAATCGTAATATGATGGTACTAGTGCAGCTCCCGTGCGATGCACGAAATTTGACAATGTAATTCATTCAAATAGGTACCTATATTGCACAAGCACGTTTTTGCTACACCGGGTGTACACGTATACCGGGTGGATTTATAACTAATAATAAAAGGACTTACTAAAAACTTTAAAGAGGTGACTAATGATTTATATTGTAATGCTTTGCAAAAAAACACTCGGTGTACACGTACACCGTGTGTACCTAAGAATTGGGCATATGTCACTATTAGGGTTGTTCTCCACAATTTAAGTAGTTCACTTCAGTTACTTTCACTCGAGTTCAGTTCAGTTCGGTTTTTCGCAATTCATCTCTTAACTTGCGAACGTAATAAGTTTTGATCCTGATATCCATTCGTAGTTATTAGTATATCATTGGAAATGTATCACCATATAGTTTCATAAACATACAATATTGATAGCGTTTTGATAAATGATTCAATGTCAAAACAATTAAGTAAAAAGTTCAATTTTTTCAATTTAGTTCAACTCAGTTATGTTAAGTTCAGTAAAGTTCAACCTTAGAGAACATGCTCTATTTCATCCTAGAACTATTATGTGGTTAGTAATTATTTCATCCTTAACTAAGCAATTTTTTTTTTAATTTGGTTTAGTTCAGTTACATTTAATTCTATTTTGTTCAACTATAAAGAACATGCCCTATTTTATCCTAGGATTTTTGTAAGATGTCCTTTGATAACCATATACGTATTATCATCTTGTCCAAAAACGCTTATCATTGATATTACAACTGCGATGGCTTCTGCCATCTTATTTATTCTTTTGGCAAAAAATTGGATTTCAATGCCAATGAAATTCTGTGAGGATTCTACTGATGCCCGAAAAAATGTAAATAGCTCATCCCCATCTCATACCCAAATACCTTTAACTTTTGGGGATTTTTTACCTCTGATTCCGGCCACCAATGGATCAGCGCCTAATGCACTACCTATTCCGGCCACTGTTGGATCTTCGACTAACCCTACACCTATCCTGTAGAGATTGTGACAGAGAGCGTTGCTGCTAATAAGGATGCATCAGTCTCATTTGTCCAACAGCAGCAATCTTGGAGTGATAAGGTACGTTATGGTAAACACTGATAAATCTGTGAAAGGGATGGTTTTGGATTATGTCAAACCAATGGAAATGAAGTTACTATTGAGTTAGATGATATTTCTGATGAAATTTCATATTGGGAAAACACACTTGTTGGTACTGTATTGGGAAGAATGGCTACAGTAGAAGATATGGTGCAATTTGTGGGTAAAAAATGGAATCATGTTAACCCTCCTGAGATTTTATATTTCAAAAAAGGCTGGTTTTACTTTCATTTTCATAATGTTGAAGACAAAGAGAGAATTTTTCGTGATGGCCCATGGCAATATGGTAATAACGCCATTGTTCTTAAACCTTGGCATCCCCAAGTTAGTCTTGAATTAGAGGCTGTTACTACTGTTCCTGTTTGGATTACTTTGCCAAATCTCGATCCTTGTTTCTGGTCAGCTAAGATTCTTAGTAAAATTGCGAGCATAATTGGGACCCCTCTCTTTGCTGATCAGTATACTAGTAACAAGACAAAAATTGCTTTTGCTAGACTTTTAGTGGAAATTGATGTCACTGCTCCGCTTGTTCATGATATTACTCTTATTACTCCGTTTGGTAATAAGGTAAATCAATCTGTGGATTATGAATAGGTTCCGTACTACTGTTCTCATTGCTGTAAGTTGGGTCATGAGATAAGCAAGTGTAAACTCAAGCCGAAGGTTAACTCAACAGAGCCAGAGCCTCCTGTTTCTGTCACGACTAATCCTGAACCTTCTGTTTCTGTCACAACTAATGCTAGTTTGAATGTTGATACTGCTGCACAGGTACTGTTGTCCATGATATGAGTCAAGCTGATTCAAATGTTCCTAGTCTTGTTGATAAAAGGAGTTCTACTTACCCTGTTGCTCGAAAACAACCTCTTTATAGAGTGGTGTCAAATACTGTTCCACCAGCTGTTGCTACACAGGTTTTATCCCCAAATAGATTTGATACACTTATTAATGCGGCTATTGATTCAGGCATTTCATCTATTGTGACTGATTCTACTGAACATCCCAAAAATGTTGCTAGTGAGCCAGGTATTTTGGTTTCTTTGGATACTTCTAGTCTGAATGTTAATGCCGATGTTGTAGGAGGAGTTCACTCTCCTCTACAACCATCACAATGATTATATTCACTTGGAATGTAAGGGGTCTAAATGATCCCTTAAAGCAACAAGATGTGTTGAAATCTTTGTTGCTAAATAAAGTAGAAGTTGGTGCTTTTTTAGAAACTCGGGTCAAGTAAAAGAAAAGCCAAAAAATTACAAAAAAAATTAGAAAATTACAGTTTGTTCATAATTATTCCTCTCACTATAATGGTCGTATTTGGGTGTTTTGGGATGATACTTTGATTCAAATGAATGTTCTTCTTTCTACTTCACAATTAATCCATTGTAGAGTCATAAATAGAAGAACGGGTCTGCCTCTATTCCTTACTTTTATCTATGCCTCCAATGAAAGTAAAGATAGACAGTT
Source organism: Pharnaceum exiguum (assembly GCA_900322385.1). Taxonomy (NCBI): domain Eukaryota; kingdom Viridiplantae; phylum Streptophyta; class Magnoliopsida; order Caryophyllales; family Molluginaceae; genus Pharnaceum; species Pharnaceum exiguum. The sequence continues at coordinate 9,119 of ONZK01005994.1, forward strand.
ACTTTGGCATGATCTTTGTCAGTTGGCTATGACTATTTTTTCTCCTTGGTTGTGCTTGGGAGACTTCAATGTTGTTTTGCAGTCAGTAGAAAAAATCAGCAATTCACCTATCAACATTGAAGATATGCAGGACTTCCGTGATTGTGTCCAAAAACAGCTCTTCTTTCTGATTTACCTGCTATTGGAGCTTATTACACTTGGAATAACAATCAAGAGAGTTCTATGTAAACTTGATCGAGTCATGGGTAATCCTTCTTGGTATACAAGTTCTCTCAATGCTGTTGTTGATTTTTTGCCTCATGGAATCTCTGATCATTCTCCCTCTTTGGTGACTATTCATGAGACTGTCAACACTAAGCCAAAGCCATTTCGTTTTCTCAATTGTTGGGCTGAGGATGCTAGAATTCTGGAGTTAGTGAAATGTGCCTGGAAAGCGGATATCTCTGGTTCTGCCATGTTTATACTTGTCATGAAGCTGAAGAAAGTTAATCTTGCTCTCAAAGAACTTCATAAGCAACACTATTCAAATATCGCAAGTAGAGTCATGGAGACTAGAAGGAAGCTTGAATCATGTCAAAGTAAGTTGCAAACCGATTGGCTTAACTCTGTACTTATTAATGAAGAACGTGAGTTGAAGATTTTGTATCTTCAGCAGAGGCAAGCTGAACTGTCATCTTTGTATCAAAGACTTAAAATGGACCACTTCAATCAGGTAGATGATAACTCATCTTACCTCCATGCTATGATTAAAGATAGACAACACAGGTCATTTGTTCACCAAATAAAAGATGCTTCTGGAGTGCTCAGAACTGATGTCAATGAAGCATTTATTGATTATTATACTGACCTATTGGGCACACAAACTTCAGTGGATCCTTTTGATTCAGGTTTATTCCAAGGCTCAACGATTACTGAAGATCAAAAGAATATGCTTACTGCTCCAGTCACTGATATAGAAATAAAGCAAGCTCTTTTTTCTTTCGGTGACTCAAAGAGCCCTGGCCCGGATGGTTTCAATGCACTCTTTTTTAAAAAATCATGGTCAATCATTAAAAAGGAGTTTTGTGCTGCAATCCATGAGTTTTTCAGAAACTCCAAATTACTAAATGAGGTAAACGCTACCACTCTTGTTTTGATTCCAAAAGTTGAACATCCTTCTTCAGTCACCGATTTTAGACCTGTAGCTTGTTGTAATCTAATATATAAAACTATCACAAAAGTTTTAGCTAATAGAATGCAACAAAGTTTGACTGATGTTATTGGAGTGGAACAAGCTGCTTTTGTAAAGGGTAGGCTTCTTTTTGACAATACTATGCTTGCACATGAACTAGTCCGAAAATACGGTAATAAGCACTTGTCTCCTAGAGTGCTTTTAAAAATTGACATTAGAAAAACATTTGATAATGTCAGTTGGTGTTTTTTGGAGCATTGTTTGGTGTAGTATGGCTATCCTATTATTTTCATACGATGGATCATGGCATGTATTTCCACTCCTCGGTTCTCTATTTCTATTAATGGCTCTCTTCATGGATATTTTGCTGGTAAAAAGGGTATCAGGCAAGGTGATCCGCTATCGCCTTAGCTCTTTGTTTTGTGTATGGAGGCGCTTTCTAGGATGCTTAGAAGTCTAAATAAGCAAAGGAACTTCAGTCAACATCCAAAATGTGCTCAAATTAAGATAAATCATTTATTTTTTGCTGATGACTTGCTTATTTTTACTCGTGGTGATGTTCCCTCATTCAAATATGCGGTGAATGTTCTACTGCATTTTGAGAGGTTGTCAGGTTTGAGTATGAATTCTGCAAAATCAGACATTTACTTTCGGGGGTTGCACAATTCAGTTAAGTGTCAGATTTTAGCTGTTGCTGGTTTTAATGAGAGCCAACTCCCATTCAGATATTTGGGATTGCCATTGAGTTCTAAAAGGCTCACAAGTGCTTTATTTCAGCCTTTGCTTGACAAATTGAAAACAAAAGCCTTTCATTGGGCTAATTCCCTTCTCTCCTATGGTAGTAAACTTCAATTGCTCAATTTAGTTATATTTGGTATACTGAATTTTTGGGGATCACGCTTGTTGCTTCCTAAGGGGATTGTTGAGGAAGTAGAAAAAATTCAAAGATATATCTTCTGGGGGATGAAACCGGAGACAGAAGACTCATTCTCTTTGGATGGGATAAAATCTGCTATTCAAGAGCACAGGGAGGTCTAGGCATAAAGGAAGTCTTGAGTTGGAATAAGGCACTTATGTGAAGACTATTTGGAGACTTCTTACTTGTCAAGAGTCTATATGGTTTCGTTGGGTAGCTTGCTATCAATTAAAACAATCTGATTTTTGGTCGATTCCTTCTATAACTAATAGCTCTTGGCTTTGGAAAAGCTTATTATCTGTCAGAGATGAGTTTATTGTCAAAGCTAGTTCAATTTCTCAAGCTAAGCATTTACAATCTGTGTGGAGTAATAAGGGTAAGTTTTCAGTCAGTTCGGCTTATGACTTTCTAACTACCCAACATCATAATTGTATATGGAAGCAGACTTTGTGGGACTCTATCACATACACCAGGCATTCCCTCACCACCCTCATGGCTCTTAAAAACGTCTTGATCACACAAGATAATCTTCAGCGAAGGGGATACTCCTTGGCAAATATGTGTTACCTTTGTAGAGCTGATGTTGAAACTGCTTCTCATTTGTGGTTCAAGTGCCTTGTTTCTTCTTCTATCTGGAATGAAGTTTTAGCATGGATTGGGGTAACGCATGCCGTTCATTCTTTGAAGTATAATATCAGATGGCTTTATAGATTCAATAAAAGAAAGCATTGGATGAAGAAACTTAAGCGAGTCCTTATAACTGTATCTGTGTATGTGATCTGGAGTATGAGGAATGCGTGCATTTCGCGGATAGACCAATCAATGTTCCAGTTTCAGTGCACAACATTAAAGACTTGGTTTTGCAGAGTATGCTCTTCACCTACAGGAAAACGGCTCATTGTAATACTATTATTACCCTGTTAGGGTGAAAAACATGGTAAATTGTATTGTTTGTTTCCCCTGTAAGTTTTGTTCTTACTCATGTTGTTGAGTCTAGTTTGTAATCAATGGATATTATTTCGAGGGAGGTGCATCGCCCTCCCTTGGATGATGGTTTGATTTTAATAAAATTTTAACCATTTTCAAAAAAAAAAAAATTCTGTGAGGAATGGCTTAGTGTTTCAAGTGTCAAAAAAATAATATACTTTTGGCTTATGTTCTTGTGAGTAGTCATTTTTTTTCTTATTTATGGTGTTTTGTACTTTTGTGCGGCAAGAGAAATTCATGACAAACAATATTGTAACTCTAGCTACCTTCCTTTCCAAGAGATAGCTAGTTAAAGGAATCAGTTAACTGGGAGGGAAATAATTGTCAAGCATATATTTGCGGCTTTGCGCGGAGGAGAACTTAATATATAGTGTTTATTTATAATAACAAAATATTAAATATTTCTAATTTAATCAATATTTATTTAGATTTCTTTTTTTTTCTTCTTCTTCTTTTCTTTTGGCCTTTTTGAAAGACTTTTTTTTCTTAAAATAGAAACACAAATTAATTTATGACAATTTTCATAGTTAATTACAGTTTCCAGCCAATCCGGAACTTCCACCTAAGCATTAGCGGAATTATAAAAGGCAGGCTCATCCAATTTTCTCTCTCCGTAGCCTCTCTTAATATATAATATCTCCAATTCTTAGGTACATCCAGTGTACGGGTACACCTTGTGGATTTATAACTAGTATTACTACATTTTATCATTAGTCACATTTTTAATACCATTAGTTAGTCCCTTGTTAATTAGTCATAAATCCAAAGGGTGTACCAAAGACTTGCTGATATAATATAGATACAATTAGTAATATACAAATACAAATTCATATAAATGAACAAATATACAATTTGAAGTTACATGATATACAAATATAGGACAGTAATATACAAATAAGTTGTTCGTTTAAGCGAACAAATATACAAACGAGAACTACATGCATGATGTACAAATATAAGATACTAATTTACAAATTGTTTGAAAGGAATATTTTTTTATATGTGTAGAATCAAAAAAGAAATAAAAAAGTTTTTTCTTTTTATTAATTTCTTTTAGTGGCGAGATCCGCTGATATAATCTAATAGTACCTGTACCCGTTATAGGTGAAGCATTCCTATGAGAAATTCGGAATCTACTCGAGGATATCAATGACGGTTTGATCTTTTTCGATGGAAATAATCTCTAACTCTTCTGTGCACCGGGTGTATATATACACCCTGTGCCACGTCATCGTTTTAATTAAAAAATTAACATTGATAACTAATGGATATTTTTATGTGACTAATGACTAGTGGGTATTTTTATATGACTAATGACTAGTAGTAATATGACTAGTGAAATTTTTTATATAACTAATGTCTCTGACGTGGCACAGGGTATATATATACACGCGGTGCACGGAAGACAGGCTGGGAAATAATAGAGCGAGTGACGAAAAGCTCATATCTTTTGGGATACTTCCTCGTCAAGAGAGTTAAATACTATTTTTTAATACGATTATGTTGACAGTTTTCCTTAAAAAAACATTTAAATCCATCCGTTTGGACTATAAACTTAGAAACATGAAAAACGCAATCACCATACTTTCCTTTTATTGCTCCACACGTTTGTCATTTGATCAAGACAAGGTAGGCAATCAAGATAAAATCAAATAATTCACTTCTGTTATGAAAGTAATAATGTGGATGTGCATGTCTCCCCAATTGCCCATGACTCTTCATTAGACATGACTTTATAGTTACCTATACATTGTATCAGAATACATTGTTCCTGTATATATATGTGTATCTCATATCAGGCCTTTCAATAAAATACATCCCCAAAGTTTGGTTCTATAATGTATTTCATCCCTCAACTTCAATTGCAACGTATCTAGTCCCTGCTTGAGACTTCCGTCAGTCAACTGTCAAGTGTATTAGCATTTTGTCAAGTTGTACGTGCAGTAACAAAAAGTCAGATTAGGTCCCTAAAGTTTCTCTAGAGTAGCAATTTATTTCTCCTCTTTTTTCTTTCACAAAAACGAATGGCTT
>ONZK01005996.1:0-14211 GCA_900322385.1 Pharnaceum exiguum
TCAATATATATATATATAACTGAGTTTTTTCGGGAGCTCCTAGCTATGCCACATGGGACGGAGCACTCTGAGCTATGCCACATAGGAATAAAAAACACCAATGAGAAAGCGCCAACAAAAAAACGTTTAGAGTTTGGATAAGAGAGGTTGGAAAAATAAGTTTTTTTTTTGTCCTAACAGAATTTGTAATAGATAAAAAGAATCCTTTTTTTGTCCTTTCATGTTAAAAAAACGTTACTTTTTAATGGTTGGAAAAATAAGTTTTTTTTTGTCCTAACAGTTTTTTGTCCTAACAGAATTTGTAATAGATAAAAAGAAATCCTTTTTATGTCCTTTCATGTTAAAAAAAAAACGATACTTTTTAATGATTGGAAAAATAAGTTTTTTTTGTCCTAACAGTTTTTTGTCCTAACAGAATTTGTAATAGATAAAAAGAAATCCTTTTTATGTCCTTTCGTGTTAAAAAAAACGATACTTTTTAATGGTTGGAAAAATAATTTTTTTTTGTCCTAACAGAACTTGTAATAGATAAAAAGAAATCCTTTTTTTTAGCTTTTGTTTAACGTATTTTTGTTAACGTTAGTATTTTTTTGTTTTGTTTAAACATTAGTTTTTGTTTCAGTTTTTTTTTTAGTTTTATGGATCAAAACAAACAGAAAAAAGTTAGTTTTTCATTGAACTATACTTTATTTTGATGGATCTTTTTACCTTTTTTTTTTAGAAAAGGAATCTTCCCATTGGTTATTTGTACGTCTTATGTGGGTTTTTTTTTAAAGGGTCAATTTAAACGTGATCAAAAAAAATGGTGGTACCCTCCGATGACCATTACTGACCGTGTCTCATATATTAGCGACTTCACACAAAAAAAAGATTAATTGGTGGTACCCTCGATGACCATTATTGACCGTGTCTCATATATTAAACGATTTCACACAAAATAAAAAAATTAATTGGTGGTACCCTCCGATGACCAATATATAATATTATGCATATATATATAAACGTTAAATGCTAATTTAAAACATACTTTAACAATACGTACAATTTAGTTCAATACAAGAATCATATTCTATTACCATAGAAAAAATACAATATATACGAGATATAAAATTGTGTTCCCTGAAACGCAGAACAATTCCACTATTCTTTTTTTCTTTTAGAAAAGTAAATCGTTTGAATTTTGTTAGCCGATAATTAGAAGGTCACTAAAGAAATCAATATTTACCTCTGTCAAAATTTATCAATATCAAATTGTGGATAGCTAAAACACTACCACGAATCCAAGATAGAAGCCCTTATGGCCTACCTTTTCTCTCAGCAGCTAGCATCATCAATGCACAGTTTATTTTGTTTAAGTTATAATTTTAAATGAAAATTAGTTTTTTTTTTTTTTTTGTAACGAGATGTAGTAAATATAAAAAAGAGTTGAACTATAATTATAAAAAAGAAACTAGACTGGAAAATTTGAATTGAAATTAATTAGGAGATATTGATTGAATTTAACCGAAAAAAGTTGAAATTAACTAAAATTTAAGATATAAATTGAAGAAGATAGAGCTATCACCTTATAGGTTTTTAATTTATGATCCCCAAAATAAAAAAATCAAAGTAAACTAAAAACAAATCAGCAACGCAATTATGTATTATCTAGAGTTATTGCAAGATCCATACATATTATTTGTCTACTATTTTTCTTCCTAAGGCCACGGTACATTATTCAAATGTTGACGTCTATTATTAATCTATTAGTCAGGTATCCAAAATGGGATATTTCTCAAAAACAACCATTACATGAGTTGACGTCTATGATGTTTTATATTATTCTTCTTAAAGACATACAACTTCAAATGCTAATCTAAAACATACTTAAGTAATGTAATTTAGTTCAATACAAGAACCATATTCTACTAACATAGAAAAAATTCAATACATATGAGATATAAAATCGTGTTCCGTGCAACGCACGGGTAAGAAACTAGTATATATATAAAGCTGAGTTTTTTCGGGAGCTCTAAGCTATGCCACATGGGACGGAGCGCTCTGAGCTATGCCACATGGGATGTTTAGGGGCCGATCAAAACGTGACAACAACAAAAAATCATTAAAAAATGAGTGGTTTCTTTTTTTTTATATATATGGATAAGAATTTACAGATATTTTTTCAAAAAAATATTTATAAAAAAGTAATCCATCATCAATTTGTTGTATGTACAAATTATTACATCAATGTTTGCATGGGAACATAACTCCTTTTCTTTTATTTTTTTTTGAAAATAAGTGTTAAAATAAAAAAAGACAATAAAAAGATTAAAGCTTGACCCATTAGTTTGTTTTTCACGTAGGAAAGATTTTTTTAAGGACACTTTTTTTGAGGAAAAAAAACTTATGTAAGAGTGCTTCTTTGATGTTGGTATCACATGAGGAGAAAGCTATCAAAAAGGAGAAAAGAAAGAAAAAAAAGCATTGAACGTAATATGAAAAAAAGATTAACGTGTTGTTTGATGGACATGTAATGATCTTCAAATTGGTGGTGACCTTTTTTTTTGTCTCATATTGGCGGTGACCTCAATACATAGTAATTCTCTACTAAGTTTGACATGCGAATAATTTTTTTTTTTCAGGTCTTAACTTTTTTATTATTATGTGCATGCGAGAAATATAATAGGATTGGGGGCGTGTTTTATTGCTCCACCGAGTTGCAATCGACAACAATTTTCATTTTAAATCTAATTATAATTTTGATTATAAAATTATTTTCCTTTCTTTTTGGTCCCAATTAATTTTTTCTTATTCAATATTTCTTTCTATCATCATTGTGATCATCTTCTGATATTATTCTTAATAGATTTAGGTTGTTCTTTGTTTGTGTATAGTGCTACATTTAATTTTTTTCCAATTCAGTTTGTAGTTCATATTTTTCAGTTCTTGATTTGATGTCTATGATGTTTTATATTATAAATTCTAAATATTTTTTGCTGATTCGAAAAATTATTCTTCTTAAAGACATACAAACTTCAAATGCTAATCTAAAACATACTTCAACAATACAATTCAGTTCAATACAAGAACCATATTCTACTAACAACGAAAAATACAATATATATGAGATATAAAATGGTGTTCCGTGCAACGCACGGGCAAGCATCTAGTATAACTATATAATTAAGTTTCTTCTAATTGACGAAATATGCTATATTGTTTAAATTTTTTATTAACATAAATGTCATAAATAATAAAGACAATTTATCGGGTTTATTTATGTTCGGTTAACATCGAACATGGGTTCGGGCTTATTTGGGTTTAACTAATTCGGGTCAAATGGATTCGGTTCGGATTATTTGGGTTTTGGGCCGTCAAAAACGGGTTCGGGTCGGGTTAGAACAAGTCGGCCCATTTTGGCGCCTCTAGAACTGGCTATAGATCTCGAACTAAACCATCCGCCTTTTAAACCTCAACATTTGGTTCCGCTATCACTCATATGGTACTACCGTTTCATATATAAGACTTGATATATTAATGATCCCTCGGGTAGTCACCAATGACCCTTCGATTAGTTATTAATGACCCCTCTCAAGTCTCACCTAGTCTAATATATAAAACGGATTCACACAAATTTTTCTCATTTCAATTTGTTATTCTTGTTTTAAAAAGTGAATGCCAGTAAACTTTATCCTAAGTACTACTCCTCTCAATCTCTCTCCCACATACCCACTTTGGATTATTTTTTATTTGGTAAAATTGCCCAGAATCCCTACTTGGGCGAGATTTACCCAGAATAATCCCTACTTGGAAAATAACCAAGGATAATCCCTACTTGGGTGTTAGTAGTCGTGAATAATCTCTAATTGAAAAAAAATAGCTGGATAGATAACGGGGTTAACTATTCCGTCAAATTTTCATATTTTTTGTTACAATTCTTTATATTCAACCAAAAAACCCTATAAAATCATTTTAATATTTTACAAACACAATTAGAACTGGAAATTAGGTGGGTTGGTCGGGTTTGGCAGTTTTGGGTTCAGTTTTATTTTTTCGAGTTTGATATTTTCATGTCGGCTTTGCACAATTATTTTAACTTTTTTTTTTAAAAAATTATTATTGTATTATATTTGTTATAAATTGAAATTGTAAAATGTACATTTATGAATATTCAATTTCGAGTTCGGGCCGAGTTTTTCGTGTTCGAAACCTAATTTTTTCAGGTCGGGTAAATTTCTGCGGGTCTTATCAAAATCTTCCCTCTTTGATCTCTCCCTCCTCCCTCTGTTTTATTCATCCAATCTCTTCCCTTTCCTCTCCGGATCCGATCGAAACTGCCAGTTTGTCTACTGAAACAAACCTGTTAACCGACCTGAAAAAACTGGGTTTCAAACACAAAAATCCGACCTGAACCCGAAAGTGATTGTACTCGAAAAACCCGTTAAAATATGGGTTTGACTTGACCCGGTCGAAACGACACGATTGTCTAATAAAATATTCATAAACGTAAATTTTACAATTTTAAATTATAAAAAACTAAAAATAATGATTAAATTTTTTAAAAAAGTGAAAATAAAGATTAAATTTAATAAAATATTAAAAATAATACTTTATCGGACAAAACAAACTGTGCAAACCCAACCTGAACCCTTACGACCCGAAAATCTCAAACCCTAAATGACCGAACATGAAAAAAATTGAATCCGAAATAGCCAAACCCAAACCCCGATCGACCAAGTTGATTTCCAGGTCTAATTGTGGTTGTAAAATATTAAAAGAATTTTGTTGGGGTTTTTGTTTGGTTGAATAGAAAGAATTGTATCAAAAAATATAAAAATTTAACGAAATAGTTAACTCTACGACTATTTTTTCAAGTGGAGATTATTCACGGCTACTAACACCCAAGTAGGGATTATCCCCAACTATTTTCCAAGTAGAGATTATTCTGGGCAAACCGCCCCAAGTAGGGATTATTCTCGAAATTTTGCCAAGATTTTATTACAATCTGTATTATATGGCAAAGATTTCACTTTCTATCTACGATATGTACAGTAAAGATTTTATTAAAATTTTGTCTTACATAGGTAGAGATTTTATTTGCTTTCTAATAATATAAAAGTTGTAACTCTTAAAACTATTTAATTCCAAAACTAATGAAAATAGTTTCTATTTGTTATAACAAAATATTATTGTTTCCGAAATTAATTAATATTTTCAGATTTCTTTTTTTTTTCTTTTTTACAATTTGATTTTTTTTTTTAAAATAAGAAACATAAATTAATTTATGGCAATTTTCATAGTTAGTTATAGTTTCCAGCCAATTGTAAGTTTCCACCTAAGCATTAGCCGAATTATAAAAGGTAAGGCTCATCCAATTTCCTCTCCCCGTAGCCTCTCTTAGTATATAAAATATAGATGCTGTAAAAGATTAATTTTTTATTTTTAATATTAATGTTTCTCAAGTTATTGAGGCTTTTTTTATTAGGTTTACAAATTAATAATTTGAACATGTTATTAGTTACAAACTTATAATGTAAAGAAACTTGAAAGTTGGCAACATATGAACTACACAAAAAATTGTGTGCACCTGTTTAAGATATGCAACTATTTTTTATTAAGTCACTGATGATTAAAAAAACAAGGTCATTAATCAAACTTTGAGACTCTTGCTTAGTCATTAGTGACACGTCTCATATATTAAACGAGTGAATACAAATTTCCTCAAAAACCAAAGGTCGTTTAGTTATCATTGTCGATTTCCTTTTTTTGCTTTCTTTCGGTCTGATAGATAGACCACACTGACTAGAGAAGTTTCTTCCTTAAACCAAATAGCAAAAATAGTAGCGCACTGTGTAGCCTTGTATTTAGCCTTATCTCGCTCCCCTCTCTTTGATGTGGGAGAACATTCTTCACACTTTCCCTGCATCTACAACTTACTAGCTAGCTAGCCACCTGGGTATTAGAGATTGAACCTACTTGCTTAGACAACATATTAAGAATAAATCGCCACCATTTTAGCCGACAATAAAATGTAGAACTGGAGAGAAATCACACACTTGGTCTAGAGAAGATTCATTATCATATTGTAATTAATTATCTCCTCCCTCCTTGATGTTGGACAACACTTAGCAAAATAAAGATAAATTAACCGTCAGCTTATATCAATCTTAACATTAATTTCTCCTCCAACTTTAATGTGAAACATTTTAATCTGTACCATTTTAAAGGTTTGTTCTCTTGAATTGAACCGAACAAAATATATACCGTACTCATTCGTACTTATTTAAACTAAAATATCCTAAAACTCACCGATTTAAATGCTACTTCATAGCTACTTGTAAAGAAACTATATATTGAACCGAAGAAAACTAAATTGTAGGAAAAATTGTAAAGGAAGCTTTTAAATCAAACACAAGGGAATACTATTAATTGTTACGAATTTTTTGAATTATCATGAATACTCCCCAAATGAATTGAATTGAACATTAGTGCATATAAGGGTCACTTATTTTGGAATAAACAAAACTTAATAAGTTTGATTTGAAATTGTTGACGTATACCTAGCCGGCTAGCCATGTATATAAAAGTGCGTGGAAAGTTGGTCCCACATTGCTTATGAAAAAAGTAGCGGAAATTTTCTATCATATCCAGCCTTAAAAAAGTACATACGCAGACTCTTTCAAATTACACTTTGACTTTACTTCTCCATGTCACTTGTCTAACTTAAGCATCGTAGTCATGGGCTCTCCTCGGCTTGCCCCAGGCTAGTCTCACGTGTTCATTTTACAGGAGAAATGGGTAGTCCCTACAATTCGGTTGACTAGAGTTCGGTTATCTTGTGACCTAGTCGTTCCCCTACTTTTACGAGACGTTCCATCCTCAGGACATTTATTGCCCAATTTTTCCGCATCACTCTCCCGAGTCTTTACACATGCAGGCCTTGTTTGGTAGGAGAGCGTTTAGCATTAGCGTTTAGTATTTTTAGTTGTAAGAGCATTTTTGACCGAGCAAAAATACTCTTTGACATGTTTGGTAAAGGCTAGTTTTGAGGGTCCAAAAAGCTCTTCACAAAATGCTGTTGACAACAGATTTTTCACTATTCACCAATAATTTACACTGTAAAACTGTTAACTATTACCAAACAACTCAGACCTGCTAACTACTAGTCAAGCCTACTAACTGCTAACCGCTAACTGCTCATAATTTCTCCCAAACAAGGCTGCAAATTGGTCACATCCTGCTCACGTTCCCAATTCTTAGATCCAACATCACAACTATGAGTTTCGTATGTGGGGAACGTGACGAGCATGTGGTCTATTTTTGGAGCGGAAGAGCGATGGGATAATGAACCGACAAGGTGAACAACAAAGGAAGGAAAGGCTAAATTGTAGTGCAACATCTCAAAGGTTTTATGTATTTGAGATCAAAATGATGCGATTGTACGAACGTATTTAATATTCCTTAGTGTTTTAGTACTCCCTCTATTTCAATTGTTGTTTGGATTTTGGCGCAAACTAAGAAAAAACTAAAAATCAGGAGTAATTCATATTTGGGAAATAATCCACAATAATTCCTACTTGGACACCCGTCCATTGATCGCCGGAGCTCGTACCTCGGCTAAGCTACTGTACACATGGCTTAAAATAAGCAGGAAATACGCTGAATTGGCATGCCACTTCAGATAAATGAAGACACATCACTGTATAGTGTATTTGTTTTATATTTTTATACATTTTCCTATTTTACTTTTATTTTTAAACAAACCAACTGATAGTTGTCCGACAAACCGACCCAATCTCCTCTCACTCTCACTCTCACTCTCACTATCCCTGATGACGATGAAGAGAATTAAGAAAAATTCACCACCGCCTAAGCTCACCTGGGCTGCCACCCACGCCGCCTCTGCGCGCACCGTCGACCACCACGAGCAAGACCTAGCTAGGCTCAACCTTATTAGCCCAGCCTCATTTGGGTATTGTACTAAACCCCAAGCACCCTACTTCAATTTATTTCTAATTCAGATTTTATTCTTGTTGTGGATAGTCGCTTGTTGTTGTTGAAGCTAGAGTTTGCTATGGCTTTGTTGCTTAATTTTGTGGTTGTGGTATAGTATGTGATTGCCTGATTGGTGAAGGCTTGGCCTCGGCTACTGTTGTGATATACTACCGGCTAGTTGTTGTTCATTGTTATGGGTTTACTCTGTCTGGTAGCTTGTGTTTTGTTATCCGGTTTGCTTTGGTACTACTGTATTGACCGGATTGGTTGTGCTACTGTGTGTGTATATGTGCTACTGTATTGATTGGCTTTGTTGCTCCTCTGTTTCTGTCTCTGATTTATTGATCTGTACTGTTGCACATTCCCTGTCTTAGCTCTCTGGTTGCTGAAGTTTGTGGTGTCTCGTGTTTTCTAGTGCTGTTGCCTGTTGCAGAGTGAAGTAGTTTTCGATTTGTATATTTTTTTTTTGACTTTTTGTGTGTAACCGTGTAAAGTTATGAAATTAATTCTTCATTCATGACAAAATCAATAACAGTGTAAAGTTGTGAAGTTAACTTGGTTCTTTATTCATGATAAATCAAACTATCAAAGGACACCTTAGATATCTAGTGCTTATTTGTCTGCTTAGATACAACAATAACAGCTTTACAAGTTATTCATCTAAAGAGAGCATAGTTTAGTTGCATGTTGGGGCTGAAAACTCCCCAGTGTTGCTCAACACCTGGGGCCTTTTGATCTTCATCAAACATTGCGAAGATGAACCCTTGAGTGGATGCACTTGGTCTCTTTGGTGTTCCCGTAGAGTTATCCAGACGAGTGATGTAGTTTTTGTTGTAAGTCAGTGCGAGATCTGGAGTAGTGACATTGCCGTTTGCATCATGAGGCCAGCCGCTCTCAGAAATTATTATGTTCACATTAGACACACCCTCCTTCTCCATGGCCCAAAAGAACGAATCTATCATGGCATCAAGGAGGTTGTCGTAACTCAGATTTCCGTCTTGAACCACAGGCTTAGTAGCTTTAAATTGTGCATAATCTAGGCTTATGTTAGCTGGATCAGAAGCGTAAACAAAATAAGGGTATAAATTCACCAACAGGGGGGATTCTTGTAGGGATAGATACTTTATAATCCCGGTCATAAAGGGGTGGGCAGAATCTGAAAAACTGCTTGCTGAAGGAGGGTAAGATTTCCCCAATACTGCTGAATGCACCACAGTGGTTGCCTTTGAATCTGAAGACGTCAGAAGGAAACAGAAACAGCAAAGAAAGTCAGAAAACAGAAATATAATTGGAAACTAGCCTATATTATTTGTCAGCTCTATGAATTGCTCTAATAGCTAAGCGACCAATCACTGATCATGATCAGACTTCAGACCGTTTTCTTTTCCCCCGAAAGGTAGACTTCAGAAGTTAATTATCAGATATTTGCAAATATATCTATCTCACATACAGGTCATCTAGGAGTAGACTTCTAATTACTCAGTAACAATATCTTTCAGTGACTGGATGTACAATTTATATTAAAAAAGTCTAGGGTGGTGATTTCACAGAAACAAGGATTTTCTGTAGTAATTAAATTATGAAGTAATCACGTACCAAGATTATTATTCCTGAGTATGTTTTGCAGATTCTGCATTGCTGGCAAGATGGAATCGCTAAATTCTCCAGGGACGACCTCGTTTCCTACACTGATATATGGTATCTTGATGTCATTGACATAAGGTTGAACATTGGAAACGAACCATGCGTTAGCTGCTTCTTCACCAGATGCCAGAGTAGGAATATCCTGATTTCTAACTCCTAAGGTGAGATCAATATTGCTCCCTCTTAGAGCCTCCAACACATCTGGGTTCGGCTCAAAGATTCTCATCTTTTTGATTCCATATTTTTGGTAGAGGCTAACCACGTCCTTTGGGGGTGGCAGGTTGTCTCCAAGAAGTCCGTAGCAAATACCAAAATTCTCTCCTAAACCAGAACAGCTTGCTATAAGAGTCAGAGACAGAACAAGCAATGCCCAAACAGTAACAATTGGTGATTTTCTTTGACTGTACGACATGATGTGCAGTCTGTAGTTCAAGTTCACAAGCTCTCCAAGACCTTATATATATAACAATTGAGTTGATTGCAGTCATATTAGGAAGTTACTATAAACTTGTTTAGGTGAATAACAATCTGTAAAAAGTTTTGTTCACTTCCTTACTTGGTTTCTTTATTTTCGGAAGGAAGCATGATGTTTTATTTTGTTACTATTAATGAAAAGTTTCCGAAAATTATTAGCGGTAGCAAATAGAGAAATTAATATTTTTCGTATCAAAAATAACAAAAATAAAAAGAGAGAAGTTGCTATTTGGCAATAATGGCGGCCAGGTAGTAACGAGGAAGACATATCAACCGGAACCTATGGTGTTTTTTTTTGGGTTTCCAACGAGGTCTCTTTAAGCCCTTTGGCCCAAGGTTAATCCCCGATGGGGCGTGCTGGCGCTAGCTTGAGGGAATTTGCATATGATAGGACTCGAACATATGACCTCCTGCTAATTAGATCGTCATCACACATATGAACTCAATGGGCCTTACAACATTGATCCAACCCAATTAGATTTACCTATGGTGTATTTTTTTTTTTTGCTTTATACATATGGTGTATTTAGTTTCCAACTTCCGTGGTGCACTGTTTAAGCAAGCTTTTATTTGCACATCTATCTATCTATATTATATACTAAGAGAGGCTACAGAGAGAGAAAATTGGAAGAGCCCTGCCTTTAATAATCCGGAATTTGCTTAGGTGGAAGCTCGGGGTTGGCCAGAAACTATAGTTAAACTCATAAAATTGCCATATATTAGTTTTTGTTTTTTTTTTAAAAGAAAAACTTTCAAAAAAACGTATGAAAAAAAAAGAAGCGTAATCTGGCGAATATTGGCTATTTTTGGAAAAATCAAATTGTTTTTCATTAATTTTAGAATTAAATAGTTATAAGATTNNNAACTTTTGTATTATTAGAAAGTAAATAAAATAGCTTCCATATATCACACAGAATTTTCATCAAATATTTTTTGATTTATTTTTTGATTTTTGTTCAAAGAGAAAACCTACGTTTTAGGAAACACTAATATTTTCCCATGAAATTAAAATTATTGTACGACTGTTCTCAAAAAAAAAAAAAAAATTATTGTACGACTATATCAGCTTATACATAGATAGCATATCATTCCATGCCAACCTACGAAAGAGTTAGAAAGAACAATTGACTACATTAGTCGAACAGTAGTTTCTTCCAGACTTTGGTACGAATTAACGAAGCTACTGTTACGTTACAAAGAAGTTCAAGAAAATAAGTGGCCTGGGATGTATTAAGATCCACTTAGTGAAATTGGAAAGCATTCTACGAGACTGAAACTTATGGTTCTGAATGAGATGACAGCTGCGTGGAAACAAATTGTCAAGTATGGTTAATATTAATTTGGAGTCAATGAACAACCAAATTAAAGGAGGGGTTGAAAAGGCCACATAGAGTGCTCGGTGTTGTTAATTTGAAAGCCATGAAGGCAGTTAGGCTGAGGATCAAGTGACAATGCAATCAGAAATCCATGCTCATACAAAGTTGCAAAGCAGAAGAGCGGAAGAATGTAAGTTATTGAAAGTTTGAAACAAAAAACTTAAGGTGAGTAGTATTTGATTTTAGTTGAAACTTTGAAAGAATAATGCATCTTTTTCGATTAAGATTGGTTTTCGTTTTTTTATTTGATTTGGCTTGGTGAAAATTGATTTCGGTGTCATGGTGTTTTTCGATTAAGATTGGTGTTCGTTTTATCCTTTGATTTGGTTTAGTTTTGAGTATTGATGAGCGTTTAGTTCCATTTTTCCTATGGTATTATTTTTACTCTAAGCTTTGAGTATTAGATAAACTGAAACTAATACTAATGTACCCTGTTAGAACAGAGGAAATCAGGGCTGGAACTCTGCAACTACCATACAATTCGAGTGGGAAGGTGCCCTTTATTTGTGCATCCGTAGCATTTTTTGTGATGGCTGATGGCCATTGCAATGTTGGGTCAGAATTCTACTAGCGTTCAATAAGACTGAGTGACTGACCCTCCTACGTTTGTTAGTTGAGACTTGGGACCCGGACTCCTCCAGGCCTATGAATTATCTCACTTGGCAAGCTGGCTTCTTCTTCATCTCAAAATGCGAGTATGTTCTGTTAGCACTAGGTTGGGTTTACGTACACTTTGCATAGAGTAGCTTTTTATAATTGATCAGACGAGCTTGATAGAGTAGTGAATAAGTCATACGCTCATACATGTGCAAAGTCCAAAATTATATAGGTCCCTAAATAGGTCCCTGACTCCTTGAGTGGATACATACATGGATACGAATAGTGTATACAATTTTGCTTGATTAGATTAATTTTGAGAGGAGTAAGTTGAACATTATTTTAATTTTTCGCAACTTATACGTATTGTATCTTGAAAACAGCCTCATAAACCACGATTTTTTTAAGTAAAAACTATACTTCACATAGTTGAACACATCTCTAAAATACGAAGTCATTAGAGCAACCTTATTGGTAGTATTAAGAGAGTTGTAAAGGGAGTTTTAAGGTAAATTTTACTAATAATCTTGTTTAACTTTTGGAAAGTTGTAAGTAGAGGTATTCATATGAATACCTCTAGTTACAACTCTTGCATTTATGATATTGATGTAGAGCTTTTGTGATTGGTGACAACATATTATTTTTTATTTCTTAAAAGTTGAGATGAGTTTTAACTAGAGTTTTACCAATAATCTTGAGAATAAAAATGAGTTGTAAGAGGTTATTTTATGCATTGAAAATTGTGAAGAGTTGTATCTAAGTTGTACCATTAAGGTTGCCCTTAGTTGATGTGTCATTAAATGATGTAACAGTATTTTAATGATTCTCAATTTAATTCAGTTTTTCAAGTTTAATTCAGTTCGTTACACAAACAAAACACACATAAGTAGATTATTGTCAAATACCGTGCATCGCACGGGAGCTGCACTAGTGGTGATAGTAAAATCCGTTTTCGGCTGAAAAATGTTATCAGTTATGTACACTTTCGTTATGGTTTTTACGATTTGCACAATTCATAAACTTTTGTTGGACCTGGCAAGTGGGTCATTCAGATCGGATTTGTATCGGGTTCACTACAAATGGGGTTGATCGATCTTTGTAACTGTTTAGGTTGAATTTGGTTTGGGTCATTTTGATTTCAAATTTTGGTAATTTCATATTTCTGATCAATTCGGATCTACTTTAAAGTTTTGTCGGGTTGAGTGAAACCTGGGTTAAGCAACAACAATTAGGTTTAATATTGGGTCGGATAAGGTTTGAACCATCGGTTTTTCGGGTTCAGTTTCAGAAGGGTATAGTTGCTTCAAGTTCAATTCTAAAATGATTCGGATCCATTCTTCACTAACTGTTTGACTATAAAAAAAATTTAAATTGTATGAGCTATTTAATTAATTAATTAAATTTTTACAAATTAGAGTGAATTTCATACATAACGAACAAATTCAAATTACATTACTCTTTTGGTTTTTCTATAAGTGATATGCTTTAAAATTATAGATAAAGTAGTAGACTAGATGTGCAAATAATTTTGCTACTAGCCTAGTATACTTTTAAAGACAATTTAAAAAATACAAGAATATTACCAAAAAAATTTGTTGCACTAAAATAATATTCTATAACTTAACTTTCATGGCTAAAACTAAGTCCTTGATTGAGACTTCACATTGTCAATTAGTACGAACCAAATAAAAACATGCAAATTTGCCAAAAATCCAAAATAGGTTATTATAGGGAGACAATTTCGAAAATCTTCTCACGTTATAAAGTAATTTAGATTTTTTGTATGTACATATGTTCTCATATAGTATGGTGATTTGAAATTTTAGTCTAATTTGGATTCGGTGCATAACATATCTAGTTTGGTTTTAAATCCAAAAAATCTAATTTGGTTCTGAATTTGGTGTTAAATTTGTCCCAATAATGTAAGTTAATTCGAAATTGTTGTCAATATTAAAAAGGCAAAATTGCTGGGAATAATCCCTACTTGGGGCGATTTTCTCGAAATAATCCCTACTTAGGAAATAGTTGTGAATAATCCCTACTTGGGCACATGTGTCCGACAGTGGTCCTACATTGACGGCGTTAAAAAAAAATACAAACCGTTAACTTTTTTCGTACAATACCGTATAAATATACAATATACATA
>ONZK01006001.1:0-14173 GCA_900322385.1 Pharnaceum exiguum
TATTTCATCATTTGAAATGTATATACTTGCCTTCAAGTTAATGGTTATACAAGTTATCAAAGTTAATTTCTTCTTATAGTATCAATTTTGAATGATGTGTGCCAAATTACATAGCTTGCTTAATTTCTTCTTCTTACAGTATATATCATCTGATGGTTATAGTTTTGCTCTGTTGGAGGCACTGTTAATCATTGCGCGGAAATATTGGTATTTTACATGTAATAGGGAAGTGTATCCAGCTTAATCAACCCAACTAAAAGGAGAGGAACCCTTTTCTGAGAAATTTTGAAGATGGAATCTGTATGACTTGCACCTGGTTTTTTTTTCTTGTTATTGCTCTTTTATTACGTATATGGAATCTGTGTGTTTCTTTCGCATCTGAGATTAAGGAAGTGGATTTGGTTGCAAAAGTCAGTATGGAACCTGTGTGATTATTTCTTTCGCATTTGAGATTCAGGAAGCCCTTCGAATTGCCAAGCAACCAAATTGGTATAATTCTAGGCTGGTATTCAGGTATTTGAGAGTAACAATTGAAAACCCTTCAAGTAATTTTTTCCTTTGACAGGTTAGATGGATAATAGTTTCTTCCAAGGCCCGGCATTTCAGTGTGAAAAAAAGTTATAGCCAAGTACCTCTGCGCATCAATGATTTTGGGGCTGGATAGTTGTTGACAATACAACCTCTATAGTATTCTGCTGCAATATATAAGAAGTCCATAAACACTAGTATATTTGTCAAAAGTTTGTGATCTAAAGACAAGTTCTATGATGAAAAGATCAGCTCATTGAAAGTTGATGATCTTGCAGGAACAGACTCTTGATTGGATCATTTCCTCCTTTATGTCTTATTGGTATGTTTCTGCTTACAGAGACACAGAGTTGCTGCTGGTTTTAATGAGCAGTCTTTTTTTTTTAACGAAAGGTTGGATTTACTCAGTATCCAGTACATCATCAGAGTTATCATCTCTATACAAGTCCCTTCAGCAGAGAGTAAAACTTTGGTTTGACAATGATGTCAGATAATTCTGGATCATTATATTATGATCAGTTTTCATGATTACCTATGAAAATTTGGTTCACTTCGTACTAGTAAACTAGTCATAATATTAGCTCATATCAAAGCGTTATTTAACTTTGGTTGCTGTCAGTCAAGTTGAAAGAGGATTTTTTTTTTTGTTCAAATAGAAGTAGAGCATCTACTGGTGTCTGCAATTTCTGCGTGCGAGTCTTCTGAGAAATGTATGTCTCAGTACAAAGCTGGATTTTGTAGGCTGGAAATATCTTGTAGCCTAGACTGCAAAGTGATGTGGCCAATGATTTTGGACTTTGAGCATTCTGGACTGAAGAGGTGGCCAAGAATCTTCCTCACAGGCTAGATGTTGAGTATTGTGTCTTGCATGCCATTGAGATAACGGTGAGAGTGTGGAGACACTGGAACATCTGTTTCTCTAAGTTGCTTGTGTATCTAGGCATTAAATGTTTGAGATTCTAGGAAGCCTTCTCGTTTGCAAGCAACCAGTTTGGATCACATTTATGATGATAGTCAGATATTGTTTGCTGGTTTTCTATCTATGCATACTCCTTTTGTAGCTTCGCATCCTTTCATGATATGATCTTTTGCCTCTTTAATGCCTTTAAGCCTGTATTTCAACGGGACAAAAAAGGCGATGGAGCAATTTATCAAGTTCTGAAATATTAGACAGTACCAGACTACCGCGCAGGTAGTCATACAGTTTTCAGGATACGCACAGACAATCCAGAAATTCAAGCCAGTTGTTATTCACTTATTTGGCTCTGCAGCCTGTGCTAAAATTACTTCAAACTCCCACAGTATTTCTCTTAAGCTTTACTAATGTGCATCTCAGATGCTTTATCCGCAGTTCGGCTCAAATATGATGTAATGAACCTTAAAAATTGAAGGGTTTTTTTTGTTAAAAAGAAAGATGAAAACTCAACTCTTTTACTTCTGTAATCTAGCTTGTAGAAGGTAGGCTTTCGAGGACTCTTCAGAGATTAAGTTCTAATCAAGTATTTAAGTTGCCTGTTTTTTATTTTAAAGGTTAGGTTGTTCAATACTGTTGAAGCATTTCCCTGTTTGATGTTTTCTTATAGCTGTTGTATCCATATACTAAATTGATAATGTGGCTGCAGCTTTTCTCAACACCAATAGATCGATACTTGAAAGCTATGAATAAGTACACATCCAGGATCATAAGGTTAGATGGCAATCAGATACAAGCTGCGCAGTGTACCAAGAAGACACCTAGAAAGGTTGTAGATGAACGAAAATATGGAGCTTAGGTCGAAAAGTTGGTTCATCTAACTAGTATCTAGAATTACTCTTTGCTTCTTCTTTTTTTTTTGGCGTGTGGGTAGATTGACTCTTTACTTCCCTCAACAAAAAGAATTAACTCCTTACTTGAACAGGTGAGAATCCAAAATTGTATAAGTGATTTTAGCAAGTCTTTGGTACACCGAATGTATGGGTACACCGGGTGAATTTTTGGCAACTCTGACGGTCTGTCAATCTAACCTAAAAGTACACATTTGCTAATATTGATTTGACAGAATCTGCTCATTGTTCGACTATTCTGTTTCACCAAAAGAAAAAAAAAACTTAAACGCCTTATCATTCTTTTTTCTTTCCCATTTTTCAAAAGTAGAACTTGAAATCTACTCAGTTTTGACCAACCCCTTGGAAGGGATACTTTGTATTTACACCTGCACACTGCACAATTGATCATGTGTCATGTATTAGCTTCATTAATTGAATTTGAGAATTGCATCTCCGTATTGTATTTACTATTTAGCATCACACTTCTCCTGTTGAAAAGGTTATCAATATGCAACATGAACAAAATGAGGCAGTACGTAACAAAATTCGGTAAGTGAGGTGCATATTTCCAGGTACTGATAGAATGCAAAAGTTTGAACACAAAATGCAAGCTTCATATCATCCGCAATAGGTATACTCGTTAATCCTTTCAAAAGACTGACCATAGTATTCATTATTGTACTTACTACCAAGCTAATAACAGTCATTGCTATAGCCAATGATACACAACCTACAACCAACTAATGAAGCATAGATAGAGCATCAGACATGCTACAGAAGACAAAGCAAAAGTCGTCTGGCAAGTTACAGATGCTCTGTACACAAAAAAATCGTCTACTCATTTCAGAAATGCTTCAAGTGGCTCTTTGAGGTTATGGTTGAGACTTGACACATTGAGCCAATATTCTGCTACAATCCAATCTTGCCGAGCAGATGCCTGCGCACGACAGGAATATCAATGTCAGTATTCAATCCAATGAGAGTCAATGGACTGAAAGCCAAGGGGAAACTACCATAAACCACACAGCTACAAGAACGAATTGCATAGTGTGCCTTCCAATACAGCATCAGGCTACTGTGCCGTGTAAAAAATACCAAACGAAAAAGAAAATATAAATGAACTTCAATTTTGAGGCAACACTTTTCACCTGCTCAAGCAAGTGACTAATCTCAGCCAAGACCAAAGATATGTTTGCATCAGTATTGGCTTTAGACATAAGGAGTTACTGATTCTCGATGGTTTGGGGCATAATGCTTGGTGGTTTAAGTAGGTTTTCAAGCAAGCAGGATGTTTGGGATCCAAGCACTCTGTCTGTCATTATAAGTTTTTCTTTGTCTGGAATTGCGTCATGATCAGAAGCGACAATTCCCTGTTCACGCACGTTTCACAAGTAAAAATATAGACACAATAGCTGACCATTTTAACAAGAAAGGCCAACCAGAAGAATCAGACCTTACATATACATGGCATAAGATTTTACAGTGAGACACGCCAGCACCTCTTTCTCAGCTAGTGGCAGCTAGACCATGTCTGATTCATAACCGAAGAAAAGAGAAAAAAAAAGACCATTAGTTTCGGTCAACATATAACTGAAGACTCATAAAGCACATCCAAACAGTGTCCTTCCATAGCTAAATAAGCCGTCATCTTTTTTTCAGATTATCTACGTAACTATTCAATTATACTACACAACAGAAATTCATGGATGAAGATGGTTCCTAAATTCTAATGCAAAATGTGTAGTATTCATGTGGAGACTGTTCCAGACTGATTTTAGTTGTTTACATATACTACCTTTGCCCCTGCTTCAAATTAGTCCTAACATCTTGTTCTACAATTTTAAGTTGCAGAGATGAGGGATCTATGCCTCTAAAGTACATACCAAAACCACATGATGCTTTGCTTCCTCCTATAATTTGTTTAATTACAATTCTTTGTCCTTGACTCAATTCTGGGTCCATTCATCTGTTATCAGAGGGTTTACATTAGTTTGTGTGAGTTAGCAGAGTATTAACAATTCATCCTAAAGAACATGCAAATAATTTTTCCAAGGCATAAAACACAACATGAACCCCACATTACTGCCATTCTAGCATATCCCACACCCTATCACTCGTAACTATCCACTCTTCCAGAGGGAAATATATGTTGAACACTGTCGGTCCATCTCATCTCTCGCATAAGACACCATCACAGACCATGATGTATACTCTATCCCCACACTAGATAGTTTATCATAGGTTGATCACTTACCGCTACATTAAAGTATTTGAGCTCTCATCAGGTATTCCAACATGACAAGCCTCAGTTAAAGCTCATACTCAAAATTAGAGATCCATAGTATATTTTATCTGCAACCTACACACAGAACATCACAGTACTAAACTCCCACATACACCTTAGCAGCTTAGCCCATTTTACTGACCATTCCCTATGTATCAGACTTCCTTAGTTTATGAGAGTACATCATACTCTTGCAGTCAATATAGAACCCATAACCCGAGTGTATATGATACCACCATACACATGTGGCATGACCAAGCCCATCTCAGATGTATAATTTTAAACTGAATTTAACTCCAAATTCACAGATCTTCAGCATGCTTTGCAGGAAACGTAGCCCAAGTCTCACAAACTCCAAAAACAACACAATCGATTCCCAACATACCTGACCCCACCATACTCTTCTTGTCCAACTTATAAGTTATCTCAAAATTATAACATGCGAGTACACAAAGTACTCCGAAGCCCAAACTTGAAGACTCTAATCAGATGCCTGCAGCGAAAAGTATATGACCAAATCGAACTCCCGTACTTAGTTTGTGCTACATCTGCAAAGTGCAGTATGAGAACTCCTTCAGTGGTCCAACGCATGAGTACACCACTAAAACAATATTCCCCAATATTTTTTGTATGCAAGGTGAAGTCAACTGAAGGTGTCGTCATTACAGTCACCACTTGAAAGTTGAAAGTATGTCCTTCCTGAACTCTTGGAGGCTTAATGTAAAATAATCAATGCACTAGGTACATTAGAACTATGCACCTTCATTGCTTTATATCCAGCAGTTCAACTGGTTTCAGACGTACAAAATTACAACATTATATTCCATTTATCAGTGCTCTAAAGTCTAACCAGATCATAACATGAGAAGATCTTGTAACCACAAATTTTAAGAGCTACCCAAATAGCTTATCATAAATGCATTTAAATTGTTATTTCAATACGTGCCGAGAATTACCTAGTATCACTTATCATAAGCTCTACCACAGGATCCACAAACATCAGCCACATTGTTGCTTTTCAAATCAACCAATTCATCATACTCGCTATGAGTATTATATGGTTCATCAAGCTCATGACAACCAAAAAATGCCACACCTTTCGGGTGAAGCATGAAGGCTTGACATATGTCATAACCGGAATCTGCATCTGGAACAAAACCAACACCAATGCGTCATTTCAGAGTGCAAAACAGGAGATGCAACATAAGTTCAATCACACTATCACACTCACTGTTCCAGAAGAGAGGACATAATCTCATACTTAAAAGTACTACACACAACCAAATCAATCAAGGTAATTGAATAAGAATATTGAATTGAATGTTGCGACAATTTGAAACTCAATCAAGATTCAAGATAAATCACATACGGCTACATTGACTTCTGCAAGCTGTTAAGCAAGATGGGTTTCCTAAGGAAACAACAATAGAATAGGATGCGTCCCAAGTTCCTTACCAGAGCTAGACACCATACAGCATATATTCAAATAATGGATGCCAAAGGAGTGGCAAACTTCAGCAAAGAAAAGCTGTGATAGATTTTTGTTGCTCTCTTTGGCCTCAAAGGTCAGATGGTAACATGTGCAGCCTGACGTATATTTATAGGCAATTCCTAGAACATCAACAAACTCGAAAGCAGCACCCTGCCACAAACACCTCATTTAAAAGATAGCAATAATAAGATAAAAAGAAAATAGAAACAAAACTCAAAGGATAAAGACAAATCACCTCGGTGTCATTATAGTGCTTGAGAGCCCTATTAGCAAGCTTGCGACGGAGTATGTCACTTTGTTTCACAAGTATAGGGTCATTCTCATTGACAAAAGAGTCCTCAGGTTCACTGAAACCAAAAGAAACCAACTTTTAAATACTCAGAACAAATATGTGAAGTTTTTCCTTTTGCGAGGGGGAGCTTGTCCAACTATACAATTTGTTCAGAACCCTTGTGTCGAATCCAAACACAAAAGTGGACACGGCATGCGGTAATAACACCAATATGACATTTAACACAAAAGTCCACCTTATCGTACACACCAAACCAAATATGTATAAAGGTACTTATGCCTAGCCAATTTATACACCCAAATTCAGTCACTACACTCTTGACTTACAGTCAACTAGTATACACTCGTTATAAAGACACATAAACTCCTACTTACACTCCCACACCTATATGACCAACAATCCAAAGTCAAACTACAATCTTTAGCATAATCTCCAGCAGCAAACACTGTATGCAACAAGGCAAGATTTACCATTTAGTCCACATTTTATTTTTTGGAGAAGTTATATAGTCCACTTTATACTCTACTAAATCAAGTTATGGAGCTGCCAATTGAGATCCCAGCCTCCAAGGAGAACAACTAACAGGAAATAATTCAACTTTTTGCTACAATGTAATTGAATTCTTTGCTTTTGTTATTGGTATTGTTCAATATTTACTATTTAGGGCTTTACCCCAATATAACCAACAGGAGGCAAAAGTGAGCTTGTATTAAGTTATGAGCAAAGGAAAAAGGCATTAACTTGTTGATCAATAACATTTGTTCATGCCTTGTTGGAGTAAATAGGGTGGTACCAACTGTGCTCTTGACAGTCTTATTCTGTCAATTTTCTATGAGGTCCTCTATGCCTTAGGTTTCAACAGGTATTTCATAATTGCAATATCAATGAATATCTAAACCTTGACAGATGACAAGTAATCTTTATAAGCTATCCTAGCAAAAAATAACCAAGGAAACATTTCAGAGTTGGTCAATGTGCTGCATTCAGAGGTATATAGCATGTTCAAAAGCCCCAATCTTCCATCATCACTTGCAGAACATATCCAACTCTAACGCATGCCACATCATTATCAAAAAAGCAAAACCGAGTTGTGAAGTAGTACGAATAGGAATGAAAAACATCAGAAAGCATAATTTGAGTGGGTTTATTACCTGCAAAGGCAGCATAATTTTATTGCTCTGCTTCAAACATAGGGGTTGATAGGAGGATTGTGGACTAAGATTTTGGGAACTAATCAGAATTTCTGGCAGTTACGTACTTAGAGAAGCCTGATCTAAAGAGCAGGTTTTCCACTCTCTCTAATCAACAATATCCAAGGCTCAATGCAACACTAAAAGGAAAAAAAAATGTTAGCCAATCAACTGCAGTTTTCAATCGACCAACAATTTAGCTCTAAATTAGTAATTGACATTGATTAGAAAATTTCGGGTTTCCCAATAATATTACTGCAACACAAATTACCCATATTATGAAAGCAAATCAATAAACAGTTTTAAAAAATTTTCAAATTAGAAACCTTGAAATGCTTTCTTCGATTCACATGACGTAACAAGAAACTCATAAGAATGTTTCATCATCTTATCATATGAATGACCAAAATATTAGTCCAACATTGTAGAGTAAAAAACACAACAAAAAAACATATGAAACAACAATAAGAACCATACCCACTTTTAGCCGTTTAGGGACTGAAAAGAGTAGTCATAATGCAAGCAACCAGGCAGAGGGCTCGGTGAAATGAGGTAGAAAGTGCAAATGCAATGGCTAAGAAATACTAGAGCATACAATAGACTAAGCATCATTTTCTTAACTAGATCATTCAAAATTTTGTTGTCAGTTCAGAATTCATAAACAATAAGAAAATATGTATCAGAAGCATTCATATCCAGAGATAAACATCAAAATTTTGTTGTCAATTCAGAATTCATAAACACACGACATACCCACATCAAAATTGGGGTGAGAACAAGACAAGTATAAGAAGATTAAAATGGGAGCATAATGTGTGCACCGAATGTGTGTATGTATGCCCCGGACAGCTAGAATGTAACACATTCCTTTGCTTTCTAAGCTAACTGATCAGTTATGGTGTTGCTATAGGATGTCTCCTTACCATTAAGATATCAAATAGAGAAAGAGGTTCCATTATCTCCTCCCTCCAGAAACGTACAGCTAGCCTACTCGAAAACCTCTCATCACTTAACGAAACCAGGAAAAACTTTGCCTCATTAAATTTAACCATCAAATTCAAGCCAAATTCTATTCACAAAATGTGTTGCATAGATGATCAGTTGAGGTGGTAGCAATATAATATAGTTAGTTCCATTGAGGTGGTAAAAACAACAGTCTCATAAGTTAATCAGCATATCTGTTTATGAATTATCAAGTGAAGGGGGTATCTTTAAATATCGAAGAAAAGTTACCTTTGTGGGTGGGTCGTCGGCCAAAACATATTGAGAAGAAAAATTAGAGTCATTTCATTTAAGTTTACCTTATACGGAGCATTTTGTTTTGTTTTGTTTTGTTTTGTTTTGTTTTATTTTTGATCAAAAGAACTTTGGAATTTGAATGACTTTTAGTGCTTGTTTGGTTCACTTTATTGGAACTTGGAAGTGATTTCCCATGAATGAATGAAGTGTAAAAATACATGAAGTAGAATTTCACATGAAATGGACAAGTTGTTTGGTCGGTACTCGGTAGTATTGGAAGTAGAGTTGGCCAACGGTTGATTTGTAGTCGGAAATCGAGTCGCTGTAAATCAAGTCAGATCGAATCGATGGCGAATGGCATCGCAGTCGAACCGAATCAAAAAGGGCCGACGGACAACGGTTTGGCATTTTTCAAATCGACGATTCGGTTTGAGTTGATTCGGCCATGAATCGGTCCAAAACGACTTGTATCGAGTCATTGATTTGGGTCAAGTCGAATCGTTGATTCGATTTAAGTCGGGTCAAATCAAAATCAAATTACTTATATTATATTATTAATTAATGAAATGGCCCATATTTAATAAGGAAAAGTTATATTATCTCTTTTTATGGTTTATTATTTATATTTAATTTAAGATCTTTCTAATCAAGTGCATTTTTTTTATGAAACAACAAGTCGAATTGAGTCAAAGTCAATTCGTCGAGTACGGTCCGGGATGCGATTTTGTTAGATAGTCGAGTCAGCGATTTTTTTAGATAGTCGAGTCAACGATTATGTTCGGGTTGCGGTTTTAGAAACTTATTTTACTAAGTCGAATAGAAATTGAATCGTTCTGAACGATTTGATTAAGATTTCACATTTTTTGTAAATCGAAATCGATCGGGACGAGTCGAGTCGATTCGAAGTCGAACCGAGTCGAGTCGTGGCCAGCTTTAATTGGAAGTAACATCATGGGAGAAAATGATGTAAATAGAACTTACCTACAGTTAGGGGTGACAATTGTGTGGGGTCATGTCGGGTTCGGGTCGTCTCAAATATAAACGGATTGGAGAATCATTGACCAAACTCAACCCATTTAATAAATGGGTTTTGGGACATTGACCAAAACCCAACCCATTTCTTTAGACGGGTTAAGCGGGTAACTCATGACCCGTTTAAAAGCCTATATTCAAAAAAAGATATAAAAAAATCGCACATTCTACTTTGAAAATTACTTAAGTTCACTAAAAGACCCAAACCTTTAATGGACATCATGTGCAACTTGAATTATTAAATAAGAGTTCAAATGTCGATTAACTACCTATATTTCACACATGATTGAGTACGAATAATTGATGAAGAAAGGATGTGTTTCTAAGCTATAAGTTGATGACTAAATGAATGAAAAGAAAGTTAAAAAATTTCAACTTGATGAAAACCTGAATGTATTAGTAAAAGTTTTGGGCTTAGAAGCATAAAATATTTGTTAATTAATTACATATTTCTTCACAAGCTAGATTAATGTAGACACTAAATTATGAATTCATAATAATTAACATATGAATTGCAGAAAAGTTGAATAATAAACGGGTAAACGGTAAACTGTTTGGTAAAGGATCAACATCGTGTTGACCCATTTATTCTTCGAGTTAACGGATCGGGTTTCGGGTCCAACGCTTCAAACCTATACCTAACCTTTTAATTATATGGGTCGTGTCGTGTTGACCCATTTACATAAACAGGTCGAGTTCTCTTGACCCAAGCCCATTTATTTCGGATCGGGTTGGTGTCGTGTTCTCATGTTGTGTCAACTTTTACCAGTTCTACCTATAGTGGCGTAATCAGGATTCTTAAAATAGGGGATAAAAAATCGTAGTATCATAGTAATACAAAAAATACTTATTTAAACATCGTAGTTGAATTGCATTTGCGTGTTTAAAAATTATCTTTTTTATAATTCTTATGAACTTTATAGTTTATTAACTCGCACAAAAGTAACATTTGGCACATAATAACTTCAGTGAATGAGAATGCTACAATAACACTAATTTGAGGTCGTAATTTCGTCTTAAGTGCTAGGCTGCTAGATAAACACTTGGTTCAATTTGGCTTTCTTCATCAATTTATTTTATTATTAATTCAACGGAGTTTTATTTGTGGGTGTGCATTTTACGTTAATAGGAAGCTTGTATGGTATTGTATTTTATTGAACTAAAAATATTGAACTGAGCTAAAAAAATACAATGAAGCGAAAATGAGAATATTATTGAAATGGAATTGAATTGAAAATTACTTAACAAAACTAAGAGTAATTCAATTCATAACTAATATACGTAAAACTAAGCTACACAAAATAGAAAATTAGACTACACTATGAAAATTACGATATTGAACTAAGAAAAATCTAAAACTGTAACATTAAAGTCGAACAATACATGGCCTCAATCCACTTCTTTTTTTACAAGTATTGATATGAGTACAATTTTAGGGTACAAACTTAATATTTATAAATATAAATCGAATCACTCATTTATATGATATTTACTACTTTCATTACCTATTAATTATTGAGATTCATTTACTTTAGGTTAGTATATTTGTATATATGATAGAAAGAAAACAAGTTTCATTTTTTCTTTTTGGAATAGGGGTCACTCGACCCCCCATTGTTGTTAATGCCTACACCACTTCTTACCTAGGTCCCCTTAGGTAAGTCAATACACCATTATGAAGGAATTTTTTTTTTCTTCCATGGAAATCACTTCCTATGTTTTTTTTTCAACCAAACACCACAAATTTTTGCATTTCCTTATTAGAAGTACAACTTCACATGATTTGAAAGTGACAACAAAATGAAAAGTCTTTCAAAGGTAAGTTATGATGAATGGTGTAGACTGGCCACAAAAGTTACACGTTCCAAACGACTCGTTCGTCCGACCTGAATAAACTAGGTTATAAACACAAAAGTAGACTCGAACTCGAAAAACCCGCTAAAATCAGGTCAAACCCGACTTAACTGAAACGACCCTTTTGTTTAATAAAATCTTCATGAATTTATATTTTACAATTCAATTTATTCAAAACATAATAAAATAATATTTTTTAAAAAAAGATATAGTGATTAAATTTTAATAAAATAATTTTTTTATCAAACAAAACAAAATATACAAACCCCTTGGGTCATACCGACCAGAAACCGTCACGACCCAAAAATGTCAAAATAAAACTTTAGTTCCCACAGAGCGGGTGCCAAAAGAATTTCTAATATAGGTTAAGGGCTTAAGGCTGTTTTTTGTTCGTCGGTAGTGTTGTATTTCAATTTTTTTCAGTTCAGTTCAATTTTAGTTATAATTTTCACTCTCTTCATTTTTTTCCAGTACAGTTCACATCTTTTTAATCGATTAAAACACACCCTAATTACTACTAGTCTAGGCTACACCAGGTGTATTAATACACCTGTTAGGTGGCACTTCCTTTTTATTAAAAGTAAAAATGAAAACTAATGAAACAAAAATACGTCGCTAAAAGTAAGGCGGCAGTTCGTAGACAATGCTAAGCATTATGACAGAAATCATTAGTCATTTTTTTATGTTACTAGTCAGTTCTTTTATTATTAGTTATAAATACACCCAGTGCATGGATATACCTAGGGATGTAAATAGATGAGATTTGGATCGGGTGGATCTTCACCCACATCCATCCACCAATATTTTTTCACCATCGGATCCATCTGTCATCCACCAATTCCATCATCCACACCCGATCCATCCGTTCACCCGCGGGTGTACGGGTGAAATCGGATTTTAAACGGGTGTTCAACAATTTCAAATTATATAACTTCGAATTAACAATTACTTATCCAATACTTATCAAATTACACAATACTTAAATGAATTCTCCAACAAATACAATTCAAAGTGTGGAAATGTTCCTAAACCGACGGAAATATAATTTTGTTTTACACTCCTTTCATCTTCTTCTTTTTTGGTCCGATTTTTTTATATTTATATTTATATTTATATACGGGTTCACGTGTCCATCCGTGGGTGACATATGGTCACCCGAATCCGACCCGTATCAAACCCGAAGCATCCATCATCCATTTTACCATCCATTTGTTCGGGTTTTCGTCAATTTATTCGGATCGCATCATTAAGCGGATATCCGCGGATTATGGATCCATTTATATCCCGATACAGCCGGTGTACCAAAGATTTGCTAAGGGGGCACATCAAAAAATTGGACTTGATTACAACTCGTGAGGCCAAATTGCAAGACTACACAGCAATCCTAACGCATGTCACTAAACCTTCTTTTCGGTGTCCTGATTTTTTTTTTTATTTTGAAAATGGGTTTGGTAAAGGTAGGGAGGGAATAAATTGCAGTTTCTGATATCAAAACGAACACGACCTCACAAAAGTCACAGCTAAAAAAGTTTTTTTTTGATAGCTAAAAAATTAATACGCTAATCACAGAAAAAGGAAAAGTTTAATACACCGACTTTATAAGCCTTTTTATTTTGGTACATCTAATACAGTAAAGCCCTCAAATAACTTTCCATATTCACAGCAAAACAATAATAGGCGGCAAGCCGGCAATAAGAGAAAACCGCCCTAGACTATCCTTTATAAACATCGAATAGCTTCAATTCACAACACCATCGATCAAACCTCGAATAGCTTCCATATTTTTCTACCTATTAAACCAATTAAACCTACTCTTTCTCTACCTATTAGTATAATACATCAAAATCTCTAAGCCAAACTACAATGGCACCCATGAAACCCCAACAACAGTACAATATTATTGTCGATAACACAAACAAGCAATATGAACATCCAGAATTTCTCTATAGATCACAAGATGGTTCAAGGGTTATTCACCCGGCCGAGTATTATAACCCCATCGGCTTCGTCTTCCAGCCCCCACCCATAGCCACACAACCGGTTAAACCTCCTCCTTTGGAGGTAACCCCTTACAAACTCATTGAGGATGCTAATGGTCTGAATTACTTGGCCTCCAAGTTACGGGGTGTTGAAGAATTCGCAGTAGACTTGGAGCATCATGGCTTTCGTAGCTTTCAAGGTATTACTTGCCTCATGCAAATATCAACCCGTTCGGAAGATTTTCTAATTGATACACTGAATCTACGACATAACCTAAAAGATTCCTTGGGGGAATTTTTTATGGACTGTTCTAAGAGGAAAATCATGCATGGTGCTTGCAATGACATCATATGGTTGCAAAGAGATTTTGGCATTTACGTTGTCAATTTGTTTGACACAATGCAAGCATCACAGGTGCTGAAGACTGAGAGGAATACTCTTGGATTTATTCTTAAACAACTTTGTGATGTTGATAT
>ONZK01006003.1:0-14168 GCA_900322385.1 Pharnaceum exiguum
GTTCGCCACTAACGGTGTATAAAAGTTCTCTAAAGTAGATCACCTAGATTTGTGAGTCGAGTTGTAATGTATATAGCCTTACACTTATTTAGAAGAAATAAGTGTGGCGGTAATATCTCCGATTATGGTTTGTAATTTGTATTTTGCTTCCGCTGGATATTCAATTTCTATTTTAATAAAATTTTCTATTGACTCAAAATGTATTTTCTTTATATTATTTTATTGTATAAAATCGGGGGTGTTACATAAGTGGTCTTCATCGTTGACACTTGTTGTAGTCCATCTCCCAAATCAAAAGTCTTGTATTTTGAAACAACTTCTCCATTGTATCTCACCATCCTACCATCCATGACAAACACAATCATAGACCAATAAGTAAAACAAAAGGAACAAAAAGAGGTAGCAAAAAGCGCTACTTAATAGTTGAAAAGACATCTTCAACAAAAGCATTATAAGAACAAATTAAATACGGATTCGAAATCCATCCCTCCAAAGAGCATCATTTACTTTCCAAAGGCTCGGCTCTCTGGTACAAAAAGCAACCCCATATCAACCCAAGCAGATGAGTATATTCCACTCTACAAGTCGAGAGTCAAAAGTTCAAAAGCTGATGATGTTTATTACTATAGAACATTCTAACACATCTATAATAAGAGGTTATTACTAAACATCTGCCAACATCATGAATACAAGGTTACGCAAGTTTCAAACTTGACAGATTAATGGACTATAAAATATCTAAACACAATCCCAGGAATCAAAGACATGAATCAGCTAGTGACAAAGTATCAGTATTAAAATGTCAGCCAAGCCCAACAATACAAGCATGATACTATTACACATCTACCACTAAAATGCCATCAATGTAATCTAAAATCAAAACTTTCTGAGGCAGCCCAGATGACAATATTTGTATACATTGTTGTCTCACTATGAATCATAATTTTTTAAACCATGGAGATTTTGCAATTCAGTCATAATTCACAACTCATAGAGGAAATAAAACAATGTGGACAGACTAAAGATACAAACTGATTTTTTAAAAGAAACTGTAAAGCTCAGGGGTCTCACAATTAATACACCACCAATATCAACATTTATATACTCAAATATCAACAATTATATACTCAAACATCAACAGCAACAATGTGAACACTTTCTTCTTCTTTTTTTAAACAAAGTGAAGAACTTATTAATGCATTACTTTACAATACTAAAAGGAAGCACGAAGCAATCAACCAAAACTTAAAGTTTTCAGTTTCCTTTTTTTGTTTGGACATCTCGAACCAAATGTTCTGATCGGTGACTGGCTGACTGCTAATATATGTCATTGTCTTGTTGCAAAATGAATGCAACACAAAAGGAAATACGTAGAAAAAGAGGAATAGAACAAAAAAAAACAACCTAATCTAACCGGTCACTGATCCATAAGATGAGTTTTGGTCTTGATGTAACACCCCGTCCTTTGCGGCGGATGTCACCTTACAGTCATAGTTTTGGGACTGGCCCCACAGACCACCACATGTCATTCAAGCGGGCTTTGTCCTCACTCACCCGCGCCCTGGGAATGACTTCCCAGGAGGTCACCCATCCCATAATTGTTGCACAGCTAGCACGCTTTACTGTGGAGTTCTTATGGGATGAGCTTCCTGAAAAGAAGGTGCACCTTGGTGGTATAGGTAGTCCTATCAATCCTCTTAAGTGGCTCATTTTTGGTGGGTGTCACAATCACCCCCACTCAAAGAACGCAACGACCTCGTTGCGGTGACGGCCCCTTTGCGGACCAATCACAAGCCCAGCATCTCCCCCGCTAGGCAGCGGCTGACCAAGCACTCCTTGGGGCCCTCATGTGGGCACTACTTGTTTGCCTGTCAGCATGCGGTCACAGGGTCGCTCTGATACCATTTGTATCACCCCGCCCTTTGCGGCGGAGGTCCCCTTATAGTCATAGTCTTGGACTGACCCCACAGACCACCACATGTCCTTCAAGCGGGCTTTGTCCTCACTCACCCGCACCCTGGAAATGACTTCCCAGGAGGAATAAAAAACTCGCGGTAGTAAGTGGTAACTGCTGACTTCTGGTAATTTCCTTTTTTTTTTAATAAAGAAAGGCACTCCACTTACATAAATAAGCGCTGTGTTGTTCTATCGACAGCGCTAATTTACCCAGGCGATGTGTATGTGCTGAAATACACAGCGCTTATTTAGTTAAGTGCTGTCTGTTATTTTTCTTTTTAATTTCTCGAATAAGGCACAGCGCTTATGACCAAAAGTGTTGTTTAATAGGTGCTGTCTATGAGCAATTCTGTAGTAGTGGTTGCAGATTACCACACCAATTTAGCTTTGAACACGCAAAAACAATGTTTTCCTTCCATTTCACTCAACACCTGATTTTCCCTCTCATTATTTTCACCCATTTTTCTAACATTGGGTTAAGGTAAAGGCCTTCACTTTTTCCATTTGGTCATGTCTTTGCATCCACTTAAGGTGTGATTGTTGACATGTACAAACGGGTTCAACACGTGGCTACAAGAACTTTAATTGTGCACATCCTGGGCAGACTCGGTGCGGTGGAGTTAGTAGTTGAACTTTCTTAGCGCAAGCTTCTTTTGGAAGGCTTTGTTTTGGCTTACAAGAAAAGGACAACTTTATGAAGTATTTTAAGATACAAGAATATTATGCATGTCGGTTATCTAAGTTGTACAATTACATCGTACTTGTATTTAGATATCACTAAAATTTAGTTTGAGTAGGTATGTCAGATTTTTGTGGGAGTGATGCTGATGTTTCGGGCATTTATATCCTCCATCGTTTGTATAGACAAATTATGTGCCTATTATTGGCACGTTCTATTTATGGATCCTTTTACCTGACCCAAATTAATGGGCATCATCTGGATCTATTGGGAAACCTCCCACGTTATTCATCATAACTACTTTATGTTGTATCTTTTATCGATCTTTTTATGATCGACTGGTTAGGGGTTTGTATCTCAAGATGAGATCTTCCTAACTTTTGTTTACCCCTGGGATTTTTTTGTATCATAATCGTTAAGTTTCGACTTAACTTAATCATTTTTATATTTAATTGAGCTGATTAGCAATTTTAAAAAAAAATCAAAGTTGGTAAAAAACCAATTTAAGTAATATTTCTTAATTGAATGAAACTGAACTCTTAGTCCAAACTCCAAAGCAGATATTAATAGGAACTAGGGATAGATTGCCATGATTTTGGTTATAGCATTATGGGGAATTTTTTTCATGATATTGATGATGTGAGTAAATGACACTCACATTAATTAGAAACCACCCACTATCTGCCTTTTTGTTTTTAGAGAGCTTTTCAATATAGTTATTCATGGCTTATTTGGACCATTAGAATGTGTCCTGGTAATTTAACAAAAACGGTATGTAACTAATTTATGTTGTGTTTCCAGTAGAAAATAAAATAATTTATGTCGGGTTGAGATTTACTGAATAAATTTGAATTAGACTAGATCAGATTAAAAAAAATGTACCTTAACCTAGTAGAAATGTTTAACCTCAATAAACCAATTGTTTGAGTCATTTGAATTAAGTATTACTCCGATAATATGACATCTTTTTTTTTCTAAAACTGTATTTTTTAGTTTGGTCAAATCCAGGTCAATTTAGAAGAGTAAAATTTTATTTTGTTTCCTATATCTATTAGTTCATAGTTTTCAAATTTCGAAAATAAAAGAATAAAATTTAAAAAAACTGTCTCTAACAATCCAGGTCAATCCCATCTATTTATCTCTCTATCTCTTTCTAAAATTTAACCAGTGTTTCTCCTAACCTTGACGCATTAAGGCATAGCTCTACATTATTTAGGCATAAAATATGAGTCAAATATATATTTTTTTAATATTCTTGTATGGTTAACCTCATATATGTGACCACAAGTTCTATTATCTGCCACGTCATCACAATTATTGGTAAATGTCATTTAAAAAAAATATGGCTTATATTGCATTTTATTGATATTTCTTATTCAATGCATCAAGGTTAGCACGAATTTAAATTTAATATAATCGCTTTCATGTTTTCCCTGAATTTTATAAGTTCCAAGTTCAAGTGCCTGGTAGTCGGCTTTTTGGGACAACTTGTTCCTATTTGGCTGGTTTGAACAAAAAATCGGCTGATAAGATCTAGAATTCTGTTTGGCAATCAGATGATTTAACTAGCTTTTTCACCCTAACCAGGTGCAAAATCAATAAGTTGCCCTCCCCCACTGGTTCACTTCAACTGGTCAAACCACCTAATAAATTCAGCTAGGCGAATCCAACTATTCAATCTAGCTACCAGCTTCAGCTAGTTGTCAAACAAGGCCGCTACCAGATTTTAAATCCGACGGGTCACGTTGGTCCGATTCTTTTCAACTACAATTCAGTTCAGTTTTTTTCAGTTTAGTTTAGTTTTTCGGAGTTCAGCTCATAACTTGTCCACGCCATAAGTTTTGATCCAGATATCCATTCATAGTTATTATTATATCATTAAAAATATCTCACTATGTAGTTTCATAAACGCATAAAATGTCAAAACAACAAAATTAAAAATTTAATTTACTCAGTTTAATTTTTATTTTTGGTATAAAAGGGGCATTGAGGCCGATAAGAATCGAGCCCCCAGTTAAATTTTATTTAGTTCAATAAATTTCAGCTCTAGAGAAGCCCTCTATCATTCGCGATCGAGTGGAGCCGAGGAGCTGGCGATTTCCTTGTATTGCGCCACTACCGACTGAAACCATTTCTTCTCATCCGGTTGAGCGTGGGACCTACGCGGCCAGATGACATAATTGCACTATTTGACGCAAGAGTACACTTCCAAAAGCTATGCTGAAAGTCAACTCTTTTCACTAATGTTGCCTTTGGACTTTTCTCTTCTCCTTTCCCCTGGAAATCAGTTACCAAAATCAACCCCCACACACGAAAAGGTCCAACAAAGGGTCATAAACACATAGTCAAGTACCAGGATCTTTCCGAAAGTGATAAAAATTTCATTTCCAATTTTGCTATCTTCTTCTTAATTTGTAGTGCGTTCACTAAATTGAAAAATAAAGGTGAATTATGCTTACATTGACAAAAAAATCACAGGTTTTTGGTACACTTAGATAGAAAGTTAAACTGCATGAATTTTTAACTAATAATAAATGTACTTACTAATGATATTTTAAAAAGTGACTAATGAAATGTGTTATAACACTTTACAAAAAGTACTTAATATAAGTACACCTAAGAATTAACGGTAAGAAAATGGACAGGTAGGCTAAAAAAAAGTATTGTCGATTAGGGTGTAACTAAATTTTATACATGCTCCGCCATTTATCAAAGGTGTTCATACATATTCAAAAGAAGTATTCAATGTCCACTCTGATATAATCTTATGAGAATATGTTATAAATAACCTCAATCTACATGAATATAAAAGAAATATCATGAACGAACAAGTAAAAGGCGTTATACAAACAAACGACAAATCAAAACCATTTAATGCCAAGATTACAATGAAACTCCTTTCGATTTCCTCACACTTAAAGTTTGAGCATACTTTAAGATACTCAGCGTATCTAATATGATGTACCCGATACATCTAATATTACTTTTTTTAATAAAAAAGAAACCGAATTTCATATTTATGATTTTAAAATTTTATTTAGAGGTCAATATAACATTTCTAATTTGCTATCCAATGTACATTGGTCCAGTAAAGAACTTATATCTCCTATGCATACTTCGAGAAAATAATTTGTCTAATAGGTAAATTCAATTAACTTAGAACAAATTTTATCATCATTCTTGTGTGAAGATATTTCTTTGTCAATGCCAACACAATAAAATAAGCAAAATTTGTTTAAAACTATGATATTCATGCTACATGCAACTATTTATTAAGGACCTTTCTATATTCACTACTCCGTAGTAAAAAAAAATTAACTTTTGCATGTATATGCCCATTTCATACAATTTTGTTTGAAAGAATATAGCATTTTTTTTTCCTTAATGCCCACTGAGTGTTAGACACTTGGACCATTGACCAAGGCCAAAAAAATAACATAAAAATAGTAATCATTTTTAAAAAAAAAAGCATAAAAAGAAAGTAAGTATAAAAAACAGAAATAAATAAATACAGTATTGTTGTTAATAAATATTGTTGTTAAGCAAATGGACAACTTTGAGTAGAGTTGACAATTGAGAGAAAGTGGCTGTCTGTCTCTCACTTTATAAAAAAACAAACAAAATACATCATCCAACACAACAACAGGCATCCATTTCTGAAGAAAAAGTTAAGACTTTTTGTTACTTATATATCATGTATCTTCCCCTGTTGTTGTGCTCAGTGTGTGATCTCATCATCATCATTAGTTTTCTTTAGTCTTCTATTCCTCTCTCTCTCTTCTTTTCTTTTCTTCAAACTATGGATGGTCTTCCTCCTGGCTACCGCCCCAACGTTGGAATTTGTCTTATCAACGATGATCATCTGGTACTTTCTCTTCTTTATGATCATATCTCTTCTGGGTATCTTTCCTTTTTGCTTTTCTTTGCTTTGCTTTGTTTGTAGGCAAGAATGTTTCTTTTTTCATGTAGTGATCTTTAGCCTTATGATTTAACAAATTGCCAGTAACTTTCATGAGTTATTATGTATGTTGCAGTTTTGTACAGTACGTAGTAGTAATTTAGTCTCTGTTGGTTTTACTTTTACAGTTTGTGTTGTTTTTGCTTTTTCGTTAAAAATGTGTGGCTTTTGAGTGTTTGCGCGTATAATTTTCTTGTGTTATCATGGTTTGCTCTAGCTGCTTTCATTTTTTCTTTCTTTGGGTGTTGTGAAAGTCAGTTAGCTTGTACGTTGACAATTGTAGGTGATCAAGCAAGTGTGCTAAATCTGGTAACCTGTGGTATCATTTAATTTCTTCAGCAGACCGGGCAAAAAGATAGGAAGGTTAAATATAGACACAATTCACTGTTCAAAATCTTACAGGATCTTGCTAGCATAAAATAAATGTTGGAAAAGTCTCAGAGATACTTTGTTAGTTTCTACTTTTCATTTCCAGCTGCATTAGTAGTTAGTACATAACAAGTGAGTTTTGTCTTATTAGAGATTTTCTTTAATTGGTAAGAAGACCCACTTTTTCTGTGGGTGCTGGGACTCGAACTCAGGCATCCTGGGAATTCGATTGCCATCTTGACTAGGTCCTCCACCCCATCTTATAAGAGTTATGTAAGCTATGGGTACTATACTTTTATGGCTTATGTTTTGTCAAGCATATTCAAGTGATCACAGCCTCATAGGTAGCTCGTCTTTTCTTTTTCTTTTTTTTATGGAAGTGAATGTGAAAGAATATGAAAATCATGGCTTTCTTAGTGTGCAATTTTTCTTCTGGTATCCTTTTATCAGTTGCTCTGACCAAGTTTGGCCTAATCTTTCTCCTCTGGCAAGCTGCAATTTTTTAATGGATATCGAAAATTAAAAATTTCCCTTAAAAGTGACATGAAATAGTTGATTTTGGTTTGCATAAAGTCATTATCTTTGTCCATCCATAAATAGAGGAGTTGGTTGAGTAAATTATTGTCAAGATATCTGCTTTGGAGGGTGACCAAATCAATGCCATTGAATAAGCTGTTTGCAATTGTTATACACTAGTATACTCAATGAAGTTACAGAGAATGCATTTCATTTGAGTCAATAGGAAGCAATCTTTCTACAGTAAAGCTAAGGTTGTGTATTACCAAGCCCCCTTCTCCGGCCTCAGGAGTACCTTCCTCGGGGGCAATGGGTAATGACAAGGATAATGTTATGCGTAGTGTCATTCTCTGATCTCTACACCGAGAAATGTTGGAAACTTGAGGTTGAATAAAGGTTCCAAAAGGCTGGCTGATAGAAGCAACTCAATTTCTGTTCTGTTAAACATCTTTAGGTGATTCTTTATGCATAAAAAAACTGTATTAGTTTTTTTAGATAACATGGGTATCTAGGCATTGAGTATCCCATGGGCCCTGAAGTTAACGACCAGTAAAACCTCCGGTGGCCCT
The DNA here is from genome assembly GCA_900322385.1 of Pharnaceum exiguum. Taxonomy (NCBI): domain Eukaryota; kingdom Viridiplantae; phylum Streptophyta; class Magnoliopsida; order Caryophyllales; family Molluginaceae; genus Pharnaceum; species Pharnaceum exiguum. The sequence goes on from ONZK01006003.1 coordinate 8,048, forward strand.
GAGGAGACTCGAACTTGGGACCTCTAGAATAAATCTCAGAAGTCTTACCAACTGAGCTACCCACTCAGGGTTAAAAAAACTGTATTAGTGCGTAAATGATAAAGAGAAGATTAGCCTTAAGGTAGTAATATTTATCTGTAAACCATCTTGTGGTTTTTTACCGCGTGGTAATGGATCCGTAGCTATTAACTTCATGAACTATAAGGTAGACGTAGCTGGTGACTTACATGGTTAATGTTAAACAAGAGTGTCACCAGGAAGAATGGTGCAGATAATCACCATTTGTCCACTGTAAGTTCACAAGTGCATAGGAAAGTAATGGAGTGATCTGAGGATGCTATTTAATGACGAGTTATGCCGTTTGTGCGGGTGAAGTGCTTGATGAAAAATGATTGGATTCTGGCATAATTTTTGTTTTATTTTTGACCTGTGTTTGTTTTCTCTCATCTGTCTTCTCATTCTTCTGTCCTGAAGTCTCCATCATAATCCTTCTTTCTCAACTATTGTATAGGTTTTTGTGGCATCAAGACTAAATGTGCCTGGAGCTTGGCAGATGCCCCAGGTAATGCATTTAACTGTTTTGTTTTCTTCTCTTATCTCCCCCCCACCCACACCCACGGATATATTTAGTTGCTGCTCCAAGAGCATTTTCATCTGTCCTTGTATGGATTTCTGCAGAGTCTTTTCAATTTGATAAATTACCTGTAAGGGTGTAGCCAATTCGAATTTGACACAAAATGGTGCCTTGGAAGTTTCGCTTAGATGTTCTGATCCTTTTTTTATGAGATTCTAACAGATTCATATGGTCACATGTTTCTCGTTGAAACTAAACCTTCAGATTATCTACTATTTCATGGGCTGTTAACATTTGAGTTGCCTTTTTTACCTTACCTTTTGCCTATGGGTTATCCCTTTTACTCTTCACAGACAGCAGTACTGCAAGTATATGCATAAAGCTGCTTTAAACTGTTATTGAACTGCTATTTGTTCCAGAGGAGTATGCTGACCCTTTATATGATCTGTGCTTTTACTATTATTAGGGGGGCATTGAAGAAGGTGAGGACCCCAAGACTGCAGCTATTAGAGAACTAAAAGAAGAAACGGGGGTCGAATCTGTTGATATTATTGCTGAGGTAAGTTCCATGCTCTTTTTTTAGTTTGTTTTCTTCAGATACCAGCATAATTGGGGCAAAATGAGAGGGATGTAAATAAATGTATGATGAGTCAAGTTTTTATATACTTCTATTCTGCTAATTGAACGTGAGGTCTTCAATTGGCAGGCTCCAAATTGGTTGACCTATGACTTCCCTGCTGCTGTCAAGGCGAAAGTGAATCGATTGTGGGGAGGTGAATGGCATGGACAAGCACAGAAGTGGTGAGCTCTCTGAGACATTTTCTATTGTCCATTATTCTCATGTTAAAACTTAGAGATATTTTGTCCTATTTGTGTTTGTAATGATACTACTCTCAGCATTTCTTTGATATGTTTCTAGCATATTTACCAAGTACCATATGTAATAGAAGTGTGAATACTAGTCTTCTTCTTCATTTCCTCAAAAACAAAAATTATCAACTAGTTCAAACTTTGTAAAGCATAAATGTCTTCAGTTTTTAGATTAAGGACAAGCTAAGGTTGCTATTGGAATGATTATTTACAGCCCGAGAGAACCATAGGTCCTTGTGTAGTTGTGTATGGAAGGGCTTCTGCTAGTACAATTTTAGTGACAGGTGATTTGGAGGCTAAAATGTTCAGCTGTAAGATACAGGGGAACCTTAAGGAATAGTGAATAGGACCTCAGAGCTAAGGTTAGCTTAGTGTCATAGTGAGAGCCTGCTGTTTGGAGGAATGCTTCTGGATGTTTTGTTGTCCGTTTATCCCTCCTTTTTCCTTGCCAGATGTGTAGTCGTCTCCCAAATCTCATTAAAGTTTTCCCCAAGTATCAAATTCTGTTTTCTCTGAAGTGCCGATAAGTTTTTTTGTGTTTGCAATCAATTTTGCTAATACCTGATTCTGGAAATGGACAGGTTTCTTATGAGGCATAAAGCAGATGATAGTGAAATCAATTTGGATACTGGATTAGCAGAAACAGAATTTTCAGAGTGGAAATGGGCAACCCCTGAAGAGGTCATTGATCAGGTATGCTTCTGAGAGTAGGTTTGAGCTCTTCAATATTTGTTACATAAACTTAGTATAACAGTGACATCTTCTTTTGAACAGGCAGTGGATTACAAAAGACCAGTTTATGAGGAAGTTATGACAGCCTTCAAGCCACATATTGAGACCAATGCAAGATCAGCTAAGTGCAAGTCAACCAAATGGTAACATTGTAGAGCTTCAGCACAGTGATTTTCCAACTTCTTGACTTATATTAGAATGTTGTGAATGTAAAATTGTGTCAATCTTCTGTAAATTCATATAGAATTTCTTTGTTATTTTGACAACTGACTCTGTATAATTTCCAAGTTTGAGTAAAATTATATATATTCAAGTGTATTTCATGTGCAAATTACAAATAGCTTTGTAACTCATTGAATAAATCTCAGCTGATGAAACCCTCATTGATTAGGCTCAGCTGCAAGAGCTTTCCTCAGTCCTTGTTTCTGATATCCCCTTCTCCCCTCCCCCCCTGTAGACATGAATCTCGAAAGCAAAAATGGACTTTATGGTCCGTCATGTTTGTTGGATGAATTTGTATGGGAATCGACTGACAGAAGTTTCTAGTTTTTGTCATTTCAGAATAGCATGTCATTTGAAGCTGTGACTGCCATTTCTGTATGCCTTCCAAAGTACCATATAACTTGACTGCTGGATGCTTTTCATCGACCTCTTCTCTGAATCTATACAGGTTGATATTTTATCTTGACTTATACTATAAGAGGACGAGATGGTTTATTAGCTGGCTTAGTGCCTAAGCTGTCACTATTAGATAGGGGGAGATATATGCTTTGTCTGTCCGAATTTCTGTGCTAAACAATTGCTTCACACCTTCTAATTTTGTCTTGTCCTCTCATTTATATCTGTTTAACGCTTATGTAACCTACTCTTGACAGTACTTAAGACCAGCTAATAATTCAGATTCAGATATTCCAACGCCAAATGCATCGTTACATGTACGTCTTTGCGCCAAAAACCAAAAACCAGCAAAGCTACCAGCCAACGGTAGTCTACTTTTCCTTCTATTGTGGGCGCAGCATTAACCATAGTAAACTTGTTAATGCTGATGTATAAGTCACGAGTTTTCTTCAATGATAGCGTCTTTTATTGACTGACTAGTAGTACAAAGAGCTCTATCAGTCCCACGAAACTGATCCACATTCCAAACTTTGAAGAATGGAAACACCACCCAAACTCATCACTCTCCTCTTGTTTTGCTCAGTACATCTTATCCTTTTTCAGTCATCTACTCCACTCTCTTTCCCACCAGAATCTCTGCCTACAAAAACAGGCTACTTATCAGTAAACTCATCATCTAGTTCATCCATTTTCTACACTTTCTATGAAGCTCAAAAACCCATATACAATATCTCCAAGACACCTCTTCTTATATGGCTCCAAGGTGGCCCGGGCTGCTCATCCATGGTTGGCAACTTCTACGAGCTCGGTCCGTGGCGAGTTAACCACGAAATTTCATTAGAACCCAATGAAGGTGCTTGGAACCGCATTTTTGGTTTGCTTTTTCTTGATAATCCCATTGGTACAGGGTTTAGCATAGCTGCAAATGCCGAGGAAATACCAAGAAACCAACATGATATAGGTAAGCACTTGTTTAAAGCAATACAGGGTTTTATTGACTTAAACCCTGAGTTTAAGTCTAGACCCATTTACATCACAGGGGAGAGCTACGCAGGAAAGTATGCTCCTGCAATAGGGTACTACATACTAAGGAATAACCAGAGGATTCCGGTTGAAAAACGGGTTAATTTAGCCGGTGTTGCGATTGGAAATGGGTTGACTGACCCCATAACTCAGGTAGTAACACATGCTATGAATGCTTATTTCAGTGGTTTGATCAATGATAAACAGAAGGTCCAGCTTGAGGAAGGTCAAATGAGGGTGGTGAAGTTGGTAGAGGGTAAGAAATGGGCTGAGGCAACAGATGCTAGGAGTAATGTTTTGAGGATGCTTCAAAATATGACCGGGTTAGCTACACTGTATGACTTCAGAAGGAAAATACCATACGAGGGATATTTGGTAGAGCAGTTTTTGAGTAGATATGAGACCAAGAAAGCCTTGGGAGTGAATCCTTTGATCGTTTGGGAGGAATGTAGTGATGTTGTTGGTGACACGTTACATGAAGATGTGATGAAGAGCGTAAAGTACATGGTGGAATTACTAGTGAAAGAGAGCAAGGTTTTGTTGTACCAAGGGCAGTGCGACTTGCGTGATGGCGTGGTTTCAACTGAGGCATGGATCAAGAAGCTAAGGTGGGAGGGGACTGAGAAGTTCTTAGATGAAGAGAGGAAGGTGTGGAAGGTGAAGGGGGATCTTGCTGGTTATGTGCAGAAATGGGACAGTTTGAGCCATGCTGTTGTGTTGGGTGCTGGACATTTTGTGCCTACTGATCAAGGAGTGAACTCTCAGGCTATGATCGAGGACTGGGTTCTGGAAAGAGGTCTATTTGGCAATGCTGTTGTTGATATGTAACCAGCAATACACCCAAATTAAATAACTTGCTTTCAGACGGATTTGTTTAGCTAGGAGTGCAACCAGAAGTAGGAGTGCGCAACCAGAAGTCTGAAATTATCGAACAACTCATTTAATGACAAACATATCGTTTTTGGATCAAACAAGTTGTATCTTGTGATGTAGCGCGTATTAGAGCCAGTAACATATTCCTCTTCTTATATGTGGGCACTTACATCTAAGCAACTCATCTTGTGAATGTATCTTCGTTATAGCGTGGTAGTGCCAACAAGTTTTTAATGCCTATAAGGCTATAAGCCTCCGATATTACGGTGTGGATATCATTGATAAATTTTTTTTTTAGTAAACTATTAATCATCAATGACCTCGTCTTTATCATTGTTTCAAGTTTCAACTTCAAAGAACATGAATGGTAAAACGGGTTCTCTGGTTTATTGGTTAACCAGTGTGCGTAACTTGGCCTGAATTGTGATTGTGTGAAGTTGTGAACTAACGGAAAACTTATTGTTCCTTACATATTTTGATCGAAAAATTGTGATTAATCCCAAACAAAGTTACAAATATATTGCTTTATGTGATATTTGAGATTCAAGATAATGGATTCAGTAAGTATTACATGAATTTATTCAAAAAAATAGGTAACATATGGATTGTTTCAGATTCAATGAATTAAAATTTGAGTAGTCTAAATAAAATATTGTCCTTGAGGGCTTGCACTATCAAAGCATTGGTTCTTGGTTTGTCCTTAGACTGTTCACTATTTTTCTTTTAGAGTTACATCTCCCGTCGTTATTCATGTTGATCTGTAAAAGGGTAAGAACATTTGTTATAACTTTTCTCTAGCGATGTTGTGTGTGGTGAATGTGAAGCTGTATTGGGAATTACCTTTCTATTTTGTTGCGTTTGGTGTCTCCGTCCACATTGTCATGGATATCTGTTTCGGTATCTTCATGATCATTTCTTAGGCATTGTCCAATTTATGAGTTTGCATTTTTTTGGGGTATTAATTGAGTTTGCAAGATGTTTTAGTAGCTAACAAAATGGCAGAATATGCTATATTGGTTTGATCATAGCGACATGGATGTCTTTTCGAAATCCATTTTTTATAATGTTGAAAACATTAGCAGTGAAATGTTGTAAATTGAAAATTGTCTAGTGTTGTAATAATTAATGGGAAAGCCCTGTAGTTGCTTCGAAGTTTTTTTTAAAGGTATATAACCCGTTAGAGGCCCGTGCGTTATATAATTGTATATAATTTTGTTATCCCCTTGGATGATTTTTTAACTATAATTTGGAAATTTATGATTGGTCGAACTAAATTAAATAGAGTATTCATATGTCATAGTCATTGATATTTTGTAGGCAAAATTGCTGGGAATAATCCCTACTTGGGGCGATTTTCTCGGAATAATCCCTACTTGGGAAATAGCTGGGAATAATCCCTACTTGGGCACATGTGTCCGACAGTGGTCCTAC
>ONZK01006014.1:0-11249 GCA_900322385.1 Pharnaceum exiguum
TTGAGTGAGGTTTGTCTGTGGTGAGAGGTTTAGTTAGGGTAAATCTAATATTTGGAACAAGGAATAGGTGTATGACTGTGTACACCCGTCGACCACCCATAACGACGGGACGTCATTGTCTGTCCCATGTGCGTGCCGACTACTGGGCGGCCGGCAAGAGGTGAGGATTGAAGACAGAGTGTGAGGAGGAGAGGAGAGAGAGAGGAGAAATGAAGTTAGGTTTTTAATTTGGACGGGTGGGGTTTTTGTGTTTTGGGTCATTCTTTAGGAGGGGGGTTTGTTTTTGGACGGGGGAAAGCTTTTGGACAGGGGTTAGTTTTTGGGTTATTGGGTCTAGGGGTAGGTATTGGGCTGGACCCGTCTCACACTAACCTTAGTGTGAGACGGTGCACACAAATTTTTTTGTATACTCAATCAATTATCAATCTGTAATAAGCATTTTCATGGAATGACGAGAGTACTAAAATGTCACTAGGCCACATGTTTCAAATTGTGATCAGGGTTCAAAATTAGCTACAATCATTCAACTATAACTTCAGGCGAAAAAGGAATTTAAAAAATCAATAGCTTATAGTTAGACAATTTTTAATCCCATGTTGGGAACTATTAATGTAAATCATATGCTTAACGAAAACTACATCATAGCTACATGCATCCCCTGACCCCCGTGCCAGCAAACGGGTGTATATCTCTAGACTGACACATGCTTCACGTAAATTATATAATTAGAGTGCTTCGTTATGCGATCTAATCTTCTCATGTTCTTACGTTATATATGGCGCTTTCAAGTTTAAGAATTAACCAATTTGTTGTAAATTACGATCAAGTAGCTCAAGACATAGTAATACTTTTGGCTGTTTGTGTCTCGATAACATAAGATTTTTGTCTTTTAATAACAATCTTTTCCATAATTAAACAGGATCGGAGTTTGAGATAGGCTGGCACGGTGGCGCCATTTCTCTTTTCTGAATGCTATATCCAAAAGGCCATTGCACTACAAGAACGTTGCCTCTCTGATTTCTCCCTCTTTTGACTTTGTGATCAATTTCATGTATTATTATTGTTTACGTGCCGTTGTATGGAACTATGGAAGCGTGATGAATGTTTTTTTACTCTTAACTACTCAAATTGGTGTATCTAAAGGTTTAGGCATTAACAACTTACGACGGCTGCTCATCTAATTAAGGGAAGATGCTTTAGCTTTCGAATTTATTTTTGATTTCAAATATGCCTTGTTTGGTTGAAAAGTATTTAGCATGAGTATTAGTATTTATGTTGTAAAATTAGTTGACCGGTCAGAAAATGCTCTTGGACATGTTTGGTGAAGAGTAGTTTAGAAGAGTATTTTGGTCTAAAAAATTCTCTTCTCCAAATGCTCTTCTCAACAGCATTTTAAAGAGTATTTTGGTTTTCTTTAGGATTTAACACTACAAACTGCTAACTACTAATTATAAATATACCAAACAACTCATACCTTCTAACTGCTAACTACTAGTTAAAACTACTAACCGCTAACTGATAATACTAACTGTTAACCGCTAACTGCTATCGCAAATAAGGCCATTATGAGAAACAATGGCTGCTCATCTAAAGGAATACGATGGTTTTGGTTTCGATGTTTCCTTAGTTTTCAATTACTCTTATTACAATAATGTTCACTTTGTTTGTACGGAACTAAAAGAATAAAAGGCTATCAATTTATGTTTTTACAAAATTATGTACTCTCTTCATCTTAAAAAGATCTTAAAAGTTAATTAGTATTTGCATAAATTTTAGTGCGGTAGAGTACGTTATGTATTTGAAATTTCTCCCAAAATAATAAATATGTGGCATACAAAAGTTTCCTACAAGAACGTAAATAACATTGACACCTAAAAACAAATTCTCTTCTTTTTTTTTGACCGAGAGAGCAACAATGAGGGCAATTTATATCTTACGCCTTATGTACCATGAGAATGGTACACCAAACCAATACATATGTTATATAGTTTATCATATATATGGTTGTTTTTCTTTTGAACTGCTATGTTGCTATTGGGTCAAGCCCTATATATGATACGTGGTGTATCATGCTCATGGTACACCGGGTGTAGGATGTACGGATTCAACAATGAGTCCACTATACAATCGTGTGTATAGACTATAAGGCAATATACACATCTAATTGGCCCGAGGGATATAAAAGTTTCATTTACAACTTCAGCATATGCATCGAAATCTCAAGTAAGCGGTATGGAGATATTTACCAATCGAACGAGTAAATTAAACCACGTTCATATACTCCATCGATATATACTATTTGTTTAATAAACACAAAGCCGTGTTGTTGAATCATGGTATGGCAAAGAATGGCCTCACACCGGTGATATATAGATCTATGGACCCCAGACGTAAGCATCGGGCAAAGTCTGAGGTGTCACCCAACGTCACCTACATACTCTCCTTGGAACTCCACTCTCTCCCCTCCATTCGATCAGAAGCAACGCGGAAGAAGGGTTTGAACTTTGAATATTCAATTCTTTTTCTAGAAAAGTTGACTTTCCTCGAGCTTTCTCCAAATTTTTTTTGTCTTTTTTTTTTGGTGTGCGAATTCCTTTTGTCTTTTTAGTTTTTTTTTGTTGCTCTACTTTTATCACTTGTCTGACGCACAGTGAGTTCTGATGAATCTTTGAATCTTTCAGCTTCAGCCAGATGGAAAATCTTTTTAAATAACTTATTTGTGTTTTTTATTTATTAATTTTCTTAATTGTTCTTAATGTAAGACACTTTAGAACCTGAGAGGTTATTTGGATAGCATCCCAAATCATGGGAATTGCAAAATCTCATGAATTGCATAAGCCAAGTTGTTTGGTTAACACTTGAGCATGGGAATTAACTTCCCATGGGAAGTAAGTTCCTCCATAATGGAGGAAGTTGCTCACGTACCATACCCCCCTAGTTAATTGCTACTTCCCACATCAATTCCCATGTTTTGCAAATTCCTACACCCATCCAAACAACTTTAATTCCCATGAAGTGTAAAATCATGTGTTTTACAAAATGATGGGAATCTACTTCCCACATTTATATCCAAACAAGCTCTGAATTGTTTAACATTTAGAGGAAATTAAAAGAAACCATATACTGATTTACATATGCTCTTCTGATTTTCTCGTAAATCAACATGCAAAATACTGTTAGCCTGTTGCGTCTTTTGTTTTGTTAGCCGCGCTTTCCTTCTAGACTGTGTTAATGCAACAATTGTATCGTAAAGTTAAAGTGTTCTCTCTTTTTTCTGTTCTCTTAGCTTGTTCATCATGCAGGATCAAAAAAATGGAGGGGAAGTACGTTATAATATCGTTCTTTATTATGGTGTTAGCTAGTGACATGTCAACATTCTTTCCCACATCTATATATGCCGACGGGCTTGACATATATTTTCAATGCACTTTCTACCTAAACTCATTTGTTTAGAAAGAATGATAGTCCAACATTTTTTTTTTAAAGGGAACAGTATGATTAATCATATCAATCATACACTAATGTAACCAAATGATTTTTCAGTTTCTCTTTTTCATTTTCCAATCTCATTGATAGAAGGTTGCAACATTTTTCCAAAGCTGATGCATTAGCAGAAAGAAGAAAAAGTTACGGACTTGCCAATCATCTTAAAAACTTCCTGAAATCGAGTGATCTTTTCTACAAATTGTCCACCATAGGAGCATACACCTTAAATAATCACATTCAAATTAAAAACTATGGAATCACTCCCAAGTAGAGTATATATATATATACATTGTCTAAACCGAAGTTTTTTTTTATTGCAAGTTACATACTTCATCATTAAGATAATAACACTTGATTATTATAAGACACCCAACTAATTAGTAATTTATTTGTTGTATAATCCTTGCATCGTTTGTAAAGCTTCTTGATTGTGCTTCTCTTAACATCTCTTGTTCACCAAGTTTTGAAAGTGCATTTATATTATCATTGTGCTTAATGTATCTTTTATAATGATGTTGATGGTATTGATATTGAAATGTATGAGTGTATGACTAGTCCTTGTGGACGGATCCCACTCGGTTTGTCCAGTCAGATTAATCTTTTAATGTTTTCCTTTTAATTTTTTCCTTTTTTTAACCTCCCACCATATGTCTATATCTTCATCCCCCTTCGATCCCCTCCTCACCAAGACACCAAACCTCCAATAAATCTTTCCTTAACATCAATCTCCTTTTCAATTCGCTCTTCTTCTCTCTGATCTTCTAACTCTCGGTGTACAAATTACAATCACACTCTAGCTTGAAGCTAAGCTAGAGACAATTTATACTGACGATATATACTTACTAAACACTATGCAAAAATGTACTAAAGCGAGTTTTTGTATTTTCTGAAACTTTTCCTTCGACCTTCCTAGTCCCTTCCTTTAGGTCATCTATCTTAACGAGTGATTTTCCATTACATTTCATCCACTTTTCATCTCACATATCCTTTCTTTGTACGTACGCAGGCGCGCTTATGTCCATATAATTTGTACCTATACCAAGCAATATATATCGATTAAGCTGTCTTTATATTTTCTCATCCATTTCCGTCAATCGTCATTTGCATATATATGCTTGTTAAGAGTAACTTATCCAATTTTCCATACTTCATCAAGTGACACATTTCTAAATTCTAAACTTTATTTTCCCTCCAACATTCCTATAAGATTTTGCATAGCTTTCCCGCTCAGCTTTATTTGTAGGCTTGAAAAAAGACATGGAAAGAGGTACAAGTAGTGATAAGAGGGATATTATAATGTGGAAGGCGATCAATGAGGGGATTGAGGCAGCAAAGCAACTTCGCAGCCAGATGCTAAACCCAATGAATAACCGTTCTATAGATGATCAAACCGTTAATCATTTACTGATGGATAAGATGTTGTCTTCCTTTGATACAACGATTTCAATAGCAAAGTCTCTTAACTTTCAACAACCCTCCAATAATACTAGTGAGTTTAAGTTTGAACAACCCCCTCAAAGTAGCCCCCGAAGTGAAAATTCACACCATCTTCTTCACGTGTCTAAGAAAAGGTAATTTTGTTATTGAGTATCATCAAATTTGTTATTGTTCTAGCTATGAAGAACACAAATTGATATTGGCAAGATTCATCATAAACATTTTTTATATTACGGTTGTTGTTCACTTGTTTGTAGGAAGACAATGCCACGACGGATAAATAAGGTACAAGTGACACCCGGGGCAACAATTTCAGGGCTTGTAGGACCTCTTGATGATGGGTTAAGTTGGAGAAAATATGGGCAGAAAGATATTCTTGGATCTAAATTTCCTAGGTACGTTTGCGTGCCTCTTACTATTTAGACTAATTGACTAAGGTTATATTTTGTTCGTGTTAATATTAGTTATTTTAAGTTTAATTAAGTTTAATTAAGTGTTTTTTAGTTAAATCCAGTTCAGTTTTAATTATAAATTTAACTATATTTAATCTTTTATATTCAGATTTTTTTTTCATTTCTATTCTATTTTAGTTTAGTCATTTATATATAGACAAATAAAACAAGCCTACCCTAATAAGTTATACAAAATGCCATAAAAAAAATTAAGTTGTATAAAAGAAATGTTTCTTTATAGAGTTTTAGTGGATATTCTTGGATGATTGTGGGGTTACTTTGATGACGTTTAGATAATAATTAGGCACGTGGGTTATGGAAAGCTAGTTCGTTGTCAAAAATTGCAGCTTCAGCCTTAAAATGTTGTCCTTTTGGTTTGTGAAACGTAGTTGATTTGAGTTTTCTCCACCATAGCATACATAATTGGCTTGCAAAAAGCACAAGGACTTTTTGTTTTATTATGCTTAATTCCACTCCTGCAGAATACATTGATGTTAACATTGCCTCGCATCATACTAATCTCTTTGTGTTTCCTCTAAATTCGATTTGCATATAGAGAACTCATGGAAATGCAAGCTAAGGAATCACTTTTTGTCCCAAAATGATGTTGACAATTATTATTTACACAAAATTTTAGATAGTATAGGTGTGTCCGTGTGTAGAGTGTGGTAGTAAGATCTCTTCAAAAGAGCAAGAAAGAATATGGGTCATACAAAACTTTTCAAAAATGTTAATGTAAAATGTAAGGAGATTTATGTGATGCTCTAAATAAAAAGTGTAAATAACATTTTGTGACCGAGGGAGTACTTGGTATGTAGTAAACCCTTGGAACTGTATAGCCTCTATGTATCCAAAATTTAGTTCTCTATCAGTGTTCTTATTTTCCATCCTCACGTAGTCACGCGTTGTCATCTGCATAGGTTAGCATAGGATATATTGTTGAAGCTAAATTCCTGTTTTTACCCCTGGGTTAAGGACGGGACGTGGGACATAGCCGTACGCCCGTACATTTTAGTGATCATAGTATGCTTACGGTAAATTGATAGTCGACCTTGCATGTAGCTAGTAACTTTGATCTTTCACAGCCAATTTATGCCATCTTTTCATCTGTCATTGACCTTCCCAACGATGCTACAAATTTTGTTTAATTTTTCTCGATCATTTCTAGACCTTGTTTGGAGAAATTCCGAGGGAAAAACACACTATTACTCTGCCAAACTGTATTAGCCTGTTTAGCCATATGTCCTCGGCGGAGCTTGATCCTAAGTTTGTGGACGGCTTTCACGACTTGTCAATTGTCATTATATGCAAGTTGGGACATTTACATCGTATCTTCATTCCGGGGTTCCGTTGGACACAAGTCATATAACTCATACTTTATTAGTATATAGGGAAACATCCAAAACCACCTTTGAGCTTTAATATGAATACCCAATGTCACTGGTGACTAGGTGAGTGGTCCCTAAATCATAAAGAGCTCACTAGCTAAGAACGGGACTTCGTAATGGAAGGAGCAGTTTCACAGCTGGAATGAAAGTGAGAACAGGGCCTTAGACAAACAGGAGAGTTAACCACACATTGAGATTGAGGCTTGATCTAGTAAAAATTGGACCCTAATATCAACTGGCCTTAGACAAACAGGAGAGTTGTGTGCTCAATATAGTATAATTTTAAAGTCAATCAATGTAGTAAAATGCTAATACTCCAATTTATCTAACCGCTTTTTCATTGAAATTTTTGCAGGGCATATTACAGATGCACTCACCGTCATTCTAGAGGCTGTCACGCCACAAAGCAGGTTCAGGTATCAGATGAAGACCCCTCAATCTATCTTGTAATCTATAGAGGTGAACATATATGTCAACAAGCTGCCCAAGCTATACAGGCCCAAAAAAGTCTTAATGAAGACCTGGTAAAGCCTGAACCAAAACCAGAACTAGAACCAAAGCCAGAGCCAGAACAGCTTCAAACTCAACTACAAGAAGACCTATATTTGGGCTTAGGACCAGATGGAGACGTCCTAGTTGCTCCAGAGGGTAACATAAGGCCAGCCCATTTATTCAGGTCCTTCTCATTCACCTCAGCCCTACTTGATTCTGGGCCTACTGACAACTTTGTGTTCGACCCGTCCCCAATATTCGGGTCAGGAACCTCTGAATCGGACTATCTTCCCGTGGGATTGAGTGTGCAAACATCCGAATCTGACTTCAATGGGCCAATGTCAGGGCCGAGTTCGGTATCAAATTCGCCCATGGGTTGTGACATCGATTTTCCCCTTGATCAATTTCTGGACTATGAATTAGACATCCTTCCTGGGTTTTGATCGATTACAATGTATTACAAGATCTTTTGTTCAAAAACTAGAAAAAAATGAATCATCTAACGAAAGTGGTGTTCGAGAGAACTGCACCCTACCTTAGCAGCTTCGCTTAGAGTGTATACTACTAGGTATTATTTTGTTCTTCTGTGTTGAAGGAGGTTGTACAATAAATGTCCATCTCTGAATTGTGAGGACGCTTGTTCCATTGTAGTAGTGTGAGATTCTTTAAATTAATCTACTGATTTCAGGTTAATCCTTTAACGATCGCGAAGTGTACATACTAGTATCCTAGCTTGTATGTTTTAGGTTAATCCGTTGATGCTTCGGATTATCTAGTATCCTAGCTCGTTGACCAAATGTGTATAATTTACTTCGCTCAGAATCATTGCTTTTGATCTCGTTTATAGAATTCCATATGTTTTGGTCAAACAAGCTTAGAGACTGTACTTGCTTAGTTTCTTAATCAGAGGAGCGCATGACAATCGACTTCAATTAGACACCGTGTTGCACGGAGTGAACTGCCTTTACATTTGATCGAACATGAATGTGGAAACTAATGGGAACAGTACACAACCTTTTGGCGGACCAACTAGCAAAGTATGGAATGATGAATGGCTCGGAGTAACTCACCTTCGTCACTAGAGATGACATCTAAAACTTTTGTAATAGCTACGGAGTACATTTCAAGTTGTAATATTAGCTAGCCTGATGAGCAACGCTAGATACTGAGTATTCTAAAAACTGTAGCGTTCTAAAAAAAAAAAAACGTAGTGCATGTTCTTGTTCCTTGTACTCCTTTTGTTAAAAAAATAATTAATTTCATCAACATAACAGAATGTCTGAAAGTAAGGAAATCAAAACATATATACTCGAACAATTTTTGACTTTAAGCTTGCAAGCTTCATCGTGAATTATGATTATATTCCTTACTTATGGTGCTCAAGGGCAGGGACTTTTAGATTACCGGTTGAATCCACTTTTTCAAGGAGTAAACATGAAATGTTATCTTTGTGATGCTCAATTGGTCATGCATATGATCTATTAGCTTGTTATTGATGAAATATAATTGAGGTTGGCCATGATTCATCACTTGCCATGTAGATGGATCGGAGGTAGCTAGCAAATCTTTCCCATCCTGGGCTCCACGCCGTTGATTAATGAGGTAGCTAGCTGAACATCATGTTCTGTGCTGAGTGTACTGTATCGCATGCAACTATGCATAGGCAAGCCAACCAGTGACAACTTGATTTAATACTAATTGATGGGCGAAAGAAAACAATTTAAACTTTATTGGGGTGGATAGGAAATCATTCCAACTGACAATCTTGAATTAAAATACTATACCACTTGTAATATGAATATTAGACTATGATTGACGAACTACTCCCAAGTCCCAACTCTACAAAACATGAAAGGATAAAAGTCATGAAACCATCCAACATATGGGGATATCAAAAGTTGAAATCATGAATTGAGTATATACACCACAGGAATGATGTGCGTTATCTAGACAACTTCAACATATCATATGACTTAGTGAGATCTCCACTTAAGAGCCACTTCACAAAGTGCCCGAGTGGAGGACCCATCGTCACTCAAGACTCTAGCCGCAGCATCCTTCAATTGATTCATCCTGTTACGAATTCCCTTC
This sequence comes from Pharnaceum exiguum, assembly GCA_900322385.1. Classification (NCBI taxonomy): domain Eukaryota; kingdom Viridiplantae; phylum Streptophyta; class Magnoliopsida; order Caryophyllales; family Molluginaceae; genus Pharnaceum; species Pharnaceum exiguum. The sequence goes on from ONZK01006014.1 coordinate 9,347, forward strand.
CCGTCCTCACCTTCCATTAGACTTCTCACCACCATTGCAATCTCCCCTCTACCGATCAAGCCACTCTCGTCCGCTTTCGGCCTTAGCGCGACTTGCAAACCTTCGGTCAGCATTACCGTGTTCATTTTTTGCTCGGCATAGAGCGGCCAAGCAATCAAAGGTACACCATGCACAACACTTTCTAACGTCGAGTTCCATCCACAATGAGTCAAAAACCCGCCCGTAGCCACGTGGCTAAGGATCTTAATCTGTGGAGCCCACATCGGGATCACTAGCCCGCGATCCTTAGTCCTTTCTAGAAACCCTTTAGGCAAAAAGTCTGAAGGGTCCGTCCCACCTTGGATCTTAAAGTAAGTGGCTTCAGTTCTATCATTTGGTGGCCTTACAACCCACAAAAATCTTTGCTCATTCATTTCCAAACCTTGAGCAAGTTCAATTAGTTGATCATAACCAAGGGTCCCACCACTCCCAAACGACACATATAGGACCGAGCCACGTGGCTGCTTATCTAACCACCTCAAACTCTCGCACCCATCAACGCTACCTTCCCTGGAACCGTTTTGAACCAACGGTCCAACCGGATAAACCGGAGGCATCCCCGGTCTAGGCACTTGAAGGGCAGTTAAAGCACCCTCCTCCAACTCTACAAACGAATTCACCAAAATACCCTCGGCCAAGGGGTACCTCTTTGCATGATGAAGCGACCACTTGTACGCATCATTTTTCTTATCTTGAAGCGGGTCTAGTAAATCGCTCCCATGAATCGGGACACAACCGGGAAGTCTCACTAGTTCTTCCATCTCTCCAAATTCGCATGCAACTTTAACGTCCAACTCTGGAAGGTGAAGAAACAAAGAGAGACACATAGCTGTTGAAGGGAAAAAAATGTAGGGCTTGAGCCCAAACTCAGGGCAGATATCAAACGCGTCGGTACCAAATAGGTCGACAACGAGAACACCGAGGTTTCGAGACGTCGAAAGCTCCGTAAGACGGTCTCTTAGGCCCGGGAGAGAGCGGGCTAGGGTTAGGGCGATCCTTGTCTCGATCTTCGCGTCAAGGGGGAGGTCATCGAAGTTGACGGGTGGGAGTATATGATAATCCGTTTTATCCGCGGGAAGATCGTTAAGGATTTCCACCGCGGCCTTGGATGGTGGGCCACCGGTGGGGACAACAAAGGAGACGGTGAACCCGTGGCGGTCGATGATTCGCTTGGCGAGTTGCACGAGCGGTATGAGGTGGCCCATCCCTGGTGTTGGGACGATCACTACATGGGTTGTTTGGGTATTATTAGTGTTGTTTTCCATGTGGTTAGATATGTGTTTCGGTACGTTGCCTACTTGTTAGGGACGTTGAATGGAAAGTTTACCTGCTGTGTTGTAGAATTGTAGATAGGAATAACAAATACAAAGGATATATGATTATGATTATGATGAGGGTATGATGAGGGTATGATGATGATATTGTAGAGGGTGATGACTGATGATGAGAGAGAGTAAAAAGATCGTGAGATTCTATTTATAGGGAGGTCTTTGGTGTAGGATTGTAGGATATATGTATTCATTTTTCCTTTTTCTTTTTGGAGTTTTTTACTTAAATGGGATGGGAATTAATTTTAATTTCCTATTTAATCTAGTTTTAAAAGTTATTTCTCATATGGTGTCCACCTAAAATTTATAACTCCAAACCTAATTAATTTTTTCAAAAAGAAGGAAAATTGCTTTGAATTTATTTTATTTTCCTTTCCATTATTTAGGCCTTACGTAATGAAAGCCTGGTAGTTTCAATATTTTTTTTTTCTAATGCATCATAAAGCGTCAAAGAGTGACATCCATTTTTGAAGCTTAAACTCACCTAAATTGTCAAAAGCTTATACTCACCTGCATCCATATCAGTGACTACATTT
>ONZK01006024.1:1183-13991 GCA_900322385.1 Pharnaceum exiguum
ACTGCAGTCTAGCCATTCTTTGCGATGATATGATTCCGTTAACTATGATTTAACGGAATTCAACATGAATGCATTTATGCCAATTTTCTTCTTTTCCTTCTCCGGGTTAGCATGTGAGATTTCACAACTAAACTAATCTTGGGGGCAGTATATCACATTCACAGAAATGAAGGGCTAAAGGCCAACTGATAACAACAAGACACTGTTTATTAATTATTGTTTTCCATTTATTTGCTTCTCAGATTCAGAAACTAAATCAAAAAATTGGTAGCCTAGCCTTTTGAGCACTATAAATACCAGCATCAACGCCTAGTCCTTGTTGTGTGTCTATAATTGTGCGTGTTTTGTTTGTTATTATTTTGAATTCCGCTTTGGTCTGTGTCTATAATTGTGCGTGATTGTTGTTGATTCAACCATTAATTCTAAGTTTCTAAAAAAAATTACTGTAGTTCTTTGACAAGATTTTATTATGATGTTCCTAAACGTCACATCTAGGCATTACTTAAGAAGTTATCATCTAGAGCATTAATCAAATAATACACGAAAATTCAAATTTGGAACCGAAATATATCGATTACTCAGTTCGGTTTTATTCTTTCGACATGGCAACCGAGTCTAATCTGCTTAAGAGCATATCTTTAGTCATTTCCTTTCTCACATCAATAATTTTGTCATTTTCTCTTTTAAATCAATCTACTAACTGCTATAGTGCTATATGCATTGATACGCCTAATTTACTCAAACAAAACCAATACATACTATCACACAGACATATTTTAACGCCAAACCAAAAATCCAATATCATCAGAATGCAACAACTAATCAAAAAAGGATAACTAATGCAAACTTGCAGAAACGAAGGACATTCTATGATGCATTTAGGAAAAAATTGCTAATCATTTAGCAAGATAAAGAACAAGATTTTACCTTTGGAAAAATAAAAAAATTATATGACTAATGAGTGTAGATTCTCTTTGAGTTTCCGTGAGATGAAGAATTTAATAACTGAAGTGCGACAAAGAGTTTTGTGGGTATGTTTTTGGGGACTAATCATTTAGCAGGATAAAGGGCAAGTTCAGCCACTATTTCTACTGTCTACTGACTGGTTGCATAGGGAAATCAAATAAGAGAAATCAACTTTCATGAGAGAGGAAGGGAGGGGAATGGAAGAGAGATGTTTACGTTTGGAAAATAGCTCACCTTGGTACAGTACCCTAGGTAACTCACACTTTAAAAATACTCAGTAGAGGAAAGTGATCTGCAATCTTTTTCTCCGTGTTACTACTTTTCAACAGATTTCCTCATCTGTTTTTTTTTTGTCCTTTGAGAGAAGAGAAAAAAATTCTTTACCAAGCATAAGTGATAAGATTTATATTACTAACGAGGAAATAAAATTTTGTTTATAACGGCAATGAAATAGCATCAAATTGATTTTTGAACTATTGTTTCTACCATCAGAACAAATTATGTGCACCTTTTTCTATATATATATATATATATATGTAATATGGTTATTAATGCCAAAAAGCTTTAACCTTTCAATAAAAATGGTGTAAATACATTGTTTCTCTTCTCATAAATGATTGAATGTCATTAATGAGGATCTGATTCACCATTTCAGGGGAACATCACTATCGTTCGACTGCCATGTTGATTTGTCACAGCTTTTTATTGCCTTTATGATTGAATAAGTAGTACCGCACATTTCAAATCTCCAATCTAACCAGACTGCATAACTCCAAATAAAATTGAATGGAACAAAAAACACTGGAAAATAATTTAATTTTCATTTTACACAGCCAAATACTTTGTCTGAAGTTCTCAAACAGCCATATGTAATGCAGAATCACATACATAATAGCTTCTTTTTTTTTTGCTTTTCACCCTTCGCAGAGCTGCCAGAGCATGTTAATTCATTTTGTCTTCAGGATAATTTCTGCACTGCTGGAAGCTCGACGATAGCGTATCATCTCCTTCATCACATTCTTTGTCTCTTCAGCTCCACCTATGTGGTTAAGCTCGATCACCATTACTTCAAGTACAGGAGAACGCAAAAGCAACAATTCGATAAGCTGTAACTCACTGCTGTAACCTGAGATGGAACTAAGTTCTATATTCTTAAGGGAAAGAAACATCTGACTATTTTCCATGATGTTGAATTCTTGCCTACAGCGAGACTCTTGGTTTAGACCCTACATCAGTACAAGAAGAAACAAAAACGGATTTAACTTAGCTTGTTTAAATCGAATCAACAAAGTCCCACTTTGTTTAACTCAAAAACATTAGCTCGGAAGAAATAAGATCAAGCAGTATGATTTTTATGCTTACACTGATGCATAGTTGCGGTAGACCAGGACAGATATTGATCAACCAAAGAACTATTGAAATGGACAATTGACAATTCAGTGGCACTCGCACAAGCTGCAGAAGTTTCAAATGTGAAAGCTCATTGGGAAGTTTACCAGGAAGTTGAAAATCGTCGTGCTGATCAATCTGCAAGCCAAATGTTACATTGAGATTATGAGATATTATGAAATTAACTTACGATTATAATGTAATTTGGGATATTTAACTGACCCTCCAGAACGAGTCACCAAGAACAAGATTCTTAAGATTGGGCAAGGAGCTGAGAAACTGGCTTATCTCCTTCTTGCGGTCCCAAGCAGTGTACAAAGCTAATGTTGTTATATTTGTTGGTCCGTCGAAACAGAAATCTGAAACCTCGCCTCGCAGAACAAAACTTTGGAGTCTAGGAGCACAGATGATAGGATTATCGTCTAACTCCTCCAGAATTAGACTTAGTTTTTGGAGGCACGGGCAGCTAGAAACAAGCAGTTCTAAGGTATGTGCCTTTATGAAGCGGCCTTCTCGATATTTGGTGTGCAACTCTAGACTTACCAGATTCGGGAAACCACCAAATGTCACAGGAAGAGTGTAAAGAACACAGTCAATCAAGGACAAGTGTGTTAAGTCTAGAAAAGTGAACAAAGAAGATGGAAGCCTTTTCTTAGAAGGGCGATCATCGTGAAGAAGGAATTCTTTGACACCCTTAGCAGAAATACACTCTATCCACTGGCTCAACTCGGCACCGGAAATTGAATTTTCCGAAGGGACATAGAGGTAAAACTTATGAATTGGCCCAATATGCCGGAGAAGAACATTGTTAACAACTTTAAGATACTTGGCATGTTGTAACATATTATTGAACTTGAAGAGCACATAAGGAAAAAAAGATTCATCTAGTATAAGATGAGAAACCGAAACCCATTTATATCTCCAGTATCTTGATAAGATACTCGTTCTAACTGCATTTACCAAAGATAGGGACTCCAATATGTGTTGTGTTACATTTGGCGGTAAATTGCTGATTCTATCAGCAGTTGACTGGCAAATTTGTTCTTTGTTTCCTTGGTCTTCTTCGGCAGACATCTTGCCAAAACTTTGATTGGCATGGGTTTAGTGAGCTCGATCTGATTATTGAGGCAGAGAGGGGGGTTAGAAAGATAGGGTAGTGGCTACAGATCGACTTACTATGTAATATATGTAATTATATATGTACAGGCTACAGCCAATGCAACTTGTTCGAATGGGTTCCTTTGCTAACTTTAATTTACTTTTAGTCTTTTACTTTATGTTCATAATTCTATGACTTTATATTAAGTTAATATAACTTTTACTCAAGTGTATTGAACACCTCAACTTTAAGATAGTGCGTTGAACAGAATAGCTAGATTATGAAGTTTTAAGAATATAATCCCACAGGATTTGCTGTAATCAGCTAAATGGACCATAGCGTTTCCCCAACTTTAATTGTGAGAATAGATTAGATATTATTTTTTTGTTAACAAAAATATTCAAATTATATTAAGGAAGAACGTTGGTGACTCGCCGGGATTAAGCTGTTGCAAAATGTTACAAGACCACAAAGTTAACGAAGTGGTATCAAAAAGCAACTGTTCTATGGGATCTCTGAGTCATTCCGGAGACGTGACACGGAACTTGTATAATTAAAAGAGTCGAATCGGTCGAGTATTGCAACAGGATTTATTCATATCCACACAGATGCTGCTATTTATGATTTATCCTATGATGGTAGTGCAAGCTCCAGATTTTGGTACAGACTCTTGGCATGCAATTGCTTTGAATCTTTGATTGCAGAGAGAACATGAAAAACAGCGGTACGCAAATGCAACAATGGTTGAACTTTCTAGCGAAATAAGGAACACTTCTTGGATTGAGCATAGAGTAGCATTAATTCATCAAGCAAGGACTTAATAAACAAACTCCTGTAAGGAACTCAGAGTAAGGGACATGCCAAGCGCGGACGCGCAGTAGCATTCAGTAAAGCTGGATTTCTGAAACTGGTCTTGTGATATATTGTCGTCATTGAAAAGCTTACATGATTTAATTTCAGTATCTTTACTGAACAAAAAAAACTGTTACAAGAATACCACAGATAGTGCTATCATTGGGTGGTGAATTTATATATAGATCATGGATACTCCAGGTGATTTAAGCTCACTAGCTGGAGTAATTATATTGTTTAGTGCAACTTTAACACATCCCCTTCTACTACTCCTGTCCTCTAACTACGAATGTTAGGTTTTCAATATAATCTTTGCCCTCGATGAAGCCCTGCAGTAGCTTATCACCTCCTTTGCAACATCAAGTTGAGTTTCAGCGCTAAAAGCCCTATTGCTAAGCTGTATAGTCATTGTCTGAAGAACTGGAGAGCAAGAAAGAAGTAACTTTATAAGCTCTAACTCATTTCTAAAACCCGAAATATTGGCGAGGTCAACATTTATAAGGGAAGTCTGATAGTTGGCTCCAAATCCCATGATGCTGAATTTCGTCGGACAAGGTGTTACTTTGAAAGCCTGAATTGTATATGCACAGGTTCGAAGTGAAAATATTAGAGTTTTCCCAAGAGAATTTTCATATTCTCAGGATAGTATGTACAAGTAACACCATAGATAACAACAACATTAGCAACATAGCCTTAGCCAAAGATTAAACGTGATTGGCACCACACGCACACAAGCAACCACACAGACACAGTCACAAGATAGACAACGCACCCACAGATACAGACACAATCAACTCATGCAACAACGCACAGAAAACACGCTCATACTGTCAGATAAACAGGTTATAATCAAGAAAAGCTACAAAGTGATAGAGAGAGATATATAATTCTCACATGAATTTTGAGTTCTTGTAGGTTTGGAAACCAGGTAAGGAGGTAGAGAGCAGTGATTACAGTGGAGTAACAGCCAAGGCGTATATTGCTGAGGCTGAGTGTCTTCAACCGTTCATTAACAATTCTTGAACGATTTCTAAATTCAAAACAATGATTCTTCTGCAAAACATATAGAAAAACTCCAAAGTGAATGATTTTGTCATGTACTCATGTTCATAAGCTAATTCTTTACCTACCTCCCAGAAAATGCCACCTAGAATGAGCTTCTCAACATCTGCCACGAAAAAAAGAAATTTTGCCATCTGCTGCTTTAGTTCCCATGCTGTGTATAAGGCTAAAGTTTTGACTCTTGTGGTTGCATCAAAGAAGATACTCATAACATCTCCCTCAACAACAAAGTTTCGTAGTCGGGGAGCCGAGATTTTTGGACTGTTTTGCACGTCATGTACAACTACAGAAAGGTCTTCAAGGTTGGGGCAACCAGAAATCAGAGCCTCTAATGTCTTTGAATCGATTAATGAAGCATACGGTGCGTCACCGAGCAGATGTAGGCTTGTAAGGCTTGGAAAACCGTTAAATGTTGGTGCCAGAGGGGCAATAAGGCAGTTCACAAGTTTCAAGGTTTTGAAGCCTATTGAAGAGAACAAACAAGAAGGCGGCCTTATTGGTGTAGGACAAGCATAAGTCAAGGCAAGATCCTCCACACCTTTCGCAGAAACACATCGAATCCACACACTAATGTCTGTACTCTGAGGAAACCACGGAGGAATGAAAAGGGAAAACTTGCAAATAGGACCGGTATGGCACAGAAGAATATTGCTGATCATACTGCAATAAGCATGTACGTCTACTCCTAAGCTTCCCATCACAGAAATGTAGTATTTGTCATCAAGTATCAGCTTCGAAATTGTAGTCCATATGTATCTCCAATATCTTGATAATACGCTAGTCCTTGCTGCATCTCTCATTGGTAACAACTCCAAGATGAGTTGCGTTACATTTGGTGGCATGTTGCTGATCATGTCAGTTGTATCACTGCGTAGTCTGGTGGTAGGAGCATACATACTGGACACAGGTACTCTGAGAATGAAAAAGAAGAAAGTGAACTTCTGAGAAGCATAAACGAATACCAGAATAGCTATAACTTTTAAACAAAAATAATTTATTGGCCTCTATTATTAGTTTAGCTAGCGTTACTGGGATATTTACTCATTGTAGACTTGTAGTCAGTTCATAACAATCCCTGTAAAGCAAGCTTATAAGTGGGAAAACTACATGCACTGAGAGAAAAAATCATATTAGAATTCAGGATGTCGAAATCATAAAAATAATAGGGAAAAGCAACTAAGGAAGTATATTATATTCCACAAAAGACCAACAAATAAACTAAATAATAATAGGGATTAATAGCACTAATGAGATGATCCATAAAAGATATAATAATTGAATTACATGAATATAGAGCAAAGGGTGTGTGGTGTGGCCGTGTGGCACAAGTCCTTTAGGAGAATTTAGGGCAGGAAGCAGTCAGAAGGAAAGAAACTGAAAATTGACGTGAGACGGTGGGACTTGGGAGCATGAGAGGGTGCATGTGAAACGGGGATCGATTTCTTACTATGGATCGAAGATTGGCTTTGAAATTATTTCTTACCGGTATCCCACAACAACAACAATTCAACTTTTTTTGTTTGTTCTTATCACATAAAGTCTTTTCTATATTCGTTCTCTATATATAGTGCATGAATAACTAACAACAACATCAACATCCCATCAGTTAGTAGCCTTACCCCGATTTGAAAGAGAACCTCTTTATTCCTCCAATGAAAAATCGTTAGAAACCAACGTAAATATATAAATATTCACAAATATTTGGGTGAGACCGTCTCATACAAAGCTAACCGTTTGATTGTTTTTTTTTTTTTGAATTGTTTTTAAAGAAAAAAACTGTGGGGTTCATTTTTCAGCTGTACATGATTCATTATTCAGTAGTAAAGGGTTAATTATTCAGTCGTTCAGGGTTCATTATTGGGGTTTCATTAGGGGGTTCATTTTTAATTTTTAGCCAGTTATATAGGGTTCATTATTCAGTTGTATGGGGTTCATTATTCAGTTGTAGGGATTCATTATACAGTTGCTATAAATTTTCTGGGGATTCAATATTCAGTTCTACAGGCCGGGTTCATTATTCAGTTGTATAGGGTTCATTATTCAGTCGTACGGGGTTCATTATTCAGTCGTACGGGGTTCATTATTTAGTTGTATGGGGTTCATTATTCAGTTGTAGGGGGTTCATTATTTAGTTGTTATACATTTTTCTAGGGGGTTCATTATTCAGTTGTAAAGGGTTCATTGTTAAGTTGTTCATGGTTCATTATTGGGGTTTCATTATCGGGTTCATTCATTATTCATTTTTATTTAGTTATACAGGGTTCATTATTCAGTTGTATGGGGTTCATTATTCAGTTGTAGGGGTTCACTATTCAGTTGCTATAAAATTTATAGGGGGTTCATTATTCACATGTACATGGTTCATTATTCAGTTAATTGGGGTTCATTATTCAGTTGTTAAGGGTTAATTAATTGGGTGTTCATTATTCATTTCAGGGGTTCAGTTTTCAGGTTTACAGAGTTCATTATTCAGTTCTATGAGGGTCATTATTTATTTAATTTGTATAGAATTGAAAAAAAAAAAAAAAATTGTTCATTGGGCCAGACCGCATGAGACGGGTGTGCACAAAATTTGTACCTGCAGTGAAAAATAGTTAGAAACCAACGTAACCATAAAAACCTAAAGTCGCGAAATAAACATGCATAACCTAATTAATTAATAAGTAAATTAAGCATATGAAAAAAAATTAACAGGCATGACGACAACTACCCTGCAAAGCCTCTGTAACGCTTAAATAGAGCACATGTAAAATAGAGAAATTAGCAAGTAAGACGACAACTATCAAATAAGTGCGAACACAACATGCACAACATAAACGCTAGACTCACCAAGTCTTTAATGGCTTATACTACACCCTATACTAACTGGTCTAGCATTCTAACCTAACAGTCTAGTACTCTAATCTTCATTCTCCAAGAACTCATATCTAAGGCCATATATTCTCACTGAGTGATAGGGTAGTCATATCATGTCTAAACAATTCTCTTCATCTCTTCTTCGGCCTGCCTAAATACTTACATCGTACACCCAGTGCACCTTACTCCGTATACCCTCTTTGTTTATTTCTCTTGTTTTAGGCCCAATACTTCATAAAAAAAAGGGCCCAATATTTTAATCATATACATACAAAGGTGGGTGTACGGAGTAAGGTACAGCTGGTGTATGATATAATTTACCGGCCTGCCTATTCTTCTAACCCCACTAGCCCACTCACAACCATGCTTTCCTAGGTATACCCGCTGTTCAACCTGTTTTTTCAGAGCTTTACAACATATACCATTAGTTACCTTTTTAATGTCTTTAGTTAGTCCCTTTATTATTAGTTAAAAATATAAATCCAGCCTGTGTGGGTGAGTGTATACTTGCTGATGTACCAAAGACTTACGGATTTACAATAAGGTCAATTGAGTCGGATTCGGTTCGGTTAGGGTTCAGATTTGGTTGACACTACCAATTTTGTAGTCAATTTAGGGTCGGATCTCACCTAGGTCAGGCCAATCAGGAACTCAAGAAATGGGTTGAGTCTAGTCTGTTAATAGTGTTAATAGTACGATTCGAGTCGAAATTCGACTCGGGCCAAAAGTCCAAAACGGGTCAGATTAATCATGGTCGATCGGTCCAATATGGGTCTGCATCGGATCAGATCGATATATATTGGGTCGCGTTTTTCCTGTTTTGGTGTTCTGGTACTAGCCAGGTTTGATCGATTTGGCTTTAGTCAATATTATAGTTTTTGAACCACATTTGACAGTTTGTGGTGAAAATTGTACTCGCTTAATGTCGATAGACAATATCCCATTGTTCAGTCTCATACACTTTCTTGTGCAGAATTAAACTTATTCATTGTTTTTAAAACTATTGACATATCACCTCAATGAGATAGTTGGTAGTCTTGGAACTACTAGTACTAGTGATAGAAAGAATATAATTTTTTTTATAAATATTGACAATGTATAAGCATAACTGTAAAATGATAAAAGGTCAATTCGCGTAAAAGAAAAAAAAGAAATATTACATGTCATGTCAGCTTTTTTAACAGTTAAACTTGATATTTAACAGTAAAAACCAAGTGTTAACGAAACCAAAGCAGAGGTACCCAAAAAAAAAATATAAAGGTACTCAAACGGTAAAATTTCAAAAAAATAAAAAAACATGGACTCAAATTAAAGCTCAAGTTGCATAAAAAAAAAATTAAATCTCAAGGATTTTAAGTTCACAAAAAATAAAAAATCTCAAGGAGTTTAGACAATTTATTCTATTTATATTGTTTTAATGGCAATCATTGGAATGATTACTTCTGAAGCCATTTTTCAACTTCGTGGGCTCTCCCATTGCAAACCTCTTTTGCATCTTTCACAAGTATGAATTTGAGGGCTGCAGAGGTAACGACTCTGTTTGCATATCGAGTATTTCTGAAGTCATCGTATGTGAAGGGAGCATACAAGCGAGGGTGGTTCGCATCAATGAATTCTGCTCGTGTTTCCATAACTTGGCTTGCCGGTGGTGAAAGGAAGATAGGAATTGAAATACGTGACCCTGTGCTCTTGCATTGAACCCTATGCTCCAAACTGCGCAAAAGCCCATTGCTCCATATCTTTTCATAAAATCAATGTCAAGAATGCATTAATCAGAAGTGTAACATATTGCTCAAAGCTCAAAGATTCATTTCAATTCAGATATGATTGTCGATTCTTTTTGTTAAGAGTATAAAAACAGGATACATGGGTTGAATTCTTCCATTTAGATTACTATTTACTTGTCCATCAATATTTTATAATTGGCACCGCTCTTCACTAGTATAATATAGTTCCAGTGCTTTGCCGCGGGTCTCAACTAGTATAATATAGTTTGGAGTAGATATGGATTGAATATCATAGAAATAGAGAGAAATCAACTTACCGTGGCAGAGTCACCAAGATTAACGACAAAAGTTCCAGGCTGAGTTTCGACGGGGATGAGTTCACCGGAAGGATTCATGAATTCAAGGCCACCAATGTTTTCATCTTCCTGTAACAAAGTCACAAATCCGGGATCACTGTGCAAGTGTACACCTGTTAAGCCTAATGTGTCCTTAGTGAAGTCCATTTTGTTTGTTCTCAGGTGAGAAGGCCATTTTTCAAAACTCGGATCCTCAATCCCCATGCTTTTGGCAATTTTACTCGCAATTTCAATTGCTAAACTGTGCATTGCTTCAGCATACTTCTCTAACGTCTCTCTGCACCAGAATGTAAAATAAAATGTCCATCCCTTCCTTTTTTTTTAAAATTAATTCAGGGTCAAAATAGCAACACTAATGTAGATGCAATTAAATGGTACATAGATTTATTAATACGTTGCAATTCGAATGCATACACGTGACCTGAAATGTGTTTAGTTCGTCGTCAATATTTTCAAATTAAATACCATGATGCTCAATTGTTCATGCTTAATTAACTTGTTAAAGAACTATACAATACCTTCGATCGAGTTCGGTTAATTTTATCTAGTCAAGTTCAACTTGATTATGGTTACCTTTACCTACAACTCTGCAAAGCTACAACTAGTGTCCGATGAGCTAGAGTTGAACCTTCGATGTTAAAAGGTGTACTAATCACTGGAGCAACGCAAATCTTGAACAAGTTTGTTTAATTCAGTTTATCTTGCTCTCAAGAAGCTCAAAAAATGAAAAAATGTAGAGTGGCAGATATGAGCTGAACTGATATATATTACCTTTGACGAGGAGAAACTTGAAGCTGATTACAAAAGGAGGAAACAGCAACAGGATTACCAGCATCAAACAGACCCAGAGCTTCTAACAGACGCTTATTAACAGGATCAGGAGGAATGTACCCGCTACCTGTAATGACATGCTCGTTCTTTTTCTTAAGCTCAACCGGAAGTTCAAGAAGTTCCCTGGCCAGATCTTTCATCTCAGCCATTAGCTCTGCGGGAACCCCATGATTGATCAATCTGAACCCTCCCCATCTCTCACTTACTTGCCTTAAGTTCTCGAGCTCCTGATCACACTGCTGAAGATCAATGACCGGAAGTTGCACTGATTCCATAGTTGTTCTTGTATACTGTATGTGTTTTGTTTTTGGCCACGTACCATGCATGTATTTGAACTTTTGCAGTAAGACGTACAGGATATTGTTATCCAATCATTTGTTATCGTAACGAGGTAGGTAGTCCCTCGCGCCCCACGAGGTAGCTATGAATATATGATACAATTTTCTGTTTATAATATATGCGCCGGTTTCTCATTGCATCTCTGGCATACGTTTTGCTATGCATACATCAACATAGTTGTCCCAAGCTGATATTTGTCCCATGATAGTGATTGTACATCGTCCAGATAGCCACAATAACTGGCACACAAAAGTTTATACCAACATGTGCTAAACATTTATGTAGTGTACATGCAGTTGTCGTACATGAAACTGATAAAGTTTTTGATGGAAAACTATTGAATTTATGTGGATCGGATCTCCTTGAAAGTTTGGTCAGAACTTCGACACTTCGTCCACCAACAATATCAATTTTTTTCGAAAAGATTTAACAATCACTGATAATTTATTAATACTGAAAAACCTGTTCGCATATCTCGTTAAGCTCTACTTTTTAAGTATTTCAAATTTTTAAATTGATTTTATTTTTGAAAAGATCACAATAAACTAAAAATAATTTTCATGTCATGCTGAAATGGCACCCCGCACTAAATTATATTTATTTAAACATATACTCATACATTTTTCATATACATAAGTGTATTATTGTTTCTATCGGTCAAAATGAAAAAAATTCCGAGATCTATCGAATGATATAAATTTATATACTTGTGTTATAGGTTTAATTATATAAATTTGTTGCCATCAAAAACAATTATATAAATTTGTTAAAAACTAAATTACCGAGATCTATCGAATGATATAAATTTTTTTATATTATTGAATAACACAACAATATATACTTAAATCGTTACTATTTTTTTTTTATTGATATGGTTCAAATTATAGGTCGAATTCTATTTTTATTATCATAATTTTCTTTTTAAATTTTTCAATCTGATTTTTCTTTTGAAAAAATTACAAATTAAAAATACGTTGTACACTAAGGGAAAAGTTCCTCTTTAATTAGTTAGTAGGTTGACTGCCTGTGGTTTCACGTTATATAATTTTATATGTTATATGTAGTTTTTCATGTCATGTTATATCAATTAACCTTCTTTATTATATTTGAATATAAAAGTTGCATTGAATCTATTTTCATAGTAGCATTTGAAGTTATTTAGTAACAGACAATTAAATAAAATAATTTTTTTTTGTTGTAAAGGGAGGCACTGAGGCCGGTAAGAATCGAGCCCCCAACCTTAGGGGTTGAAGGTGTGCTCTCTACCACTTGAGCAACTCTCTCTTCTTAATTAAATAAAGTAAATTGAATCATAAGCAATAATATATATA
>ONZK01006030.1:0-13964 GCA_900322385.1 Pharnaceum exiguum
TTTGGCAAAAACCTCACTAGAACTTTGTCTTTCTTCCTCGTCAAGTGTATGAAACTATTTTAATTGGTTGCAAAGGGTGTAGTACAACTCTTCGACAACTCTTCCATTTCCATATTATTTTTTTTATTTTTTTTTTGTCATCAAACGTACTTCATTAAATTTAAAGGGTTAGCAATTACAAACTTATTGTGAACTAGTTTTCTTGCCGTGCGTTGCACGGTCCTCAATTTTATAAATTTATTATGGTATTACTCTTTCGTATTTAACACAAAAATCTAATTGTTATTGTATTTTCATTTTTGGATGATATTTTTTATGTTTTTTTAATTCTTTTGTATAGATTAAATTTATTGTACCTCAATATTTATTGTTAAACTTGGATTAATATCGTGTACAAAGTAATTTGCTTTTCTTCTTATCTTAATCTTTACTACTTTTTAATTCTGAACTTTAATTTACATGCATTTTTTGAGTAGACGTGTTCTGTTCTTTAACTAAAAGCATGTCAAAACTTCTTACATTTGAAAGGGATCTCACTTTCAAGTTTTACATATTTTGTTAGTACGAAGTTTTATGTCAGATTCTTCTAGTAGTTTTGTTAATTAGGAGTGGTGAATGGCTTCGAGTAGTTTTAGTAAAATCAAATTCATTATTGTCCTTAGGTTTAGATATGCGGCATAGGTCGCTTACTCTTCTATTCTTTTGTTCTCATTCATATTTTTTTATCTTTTTTTCCTCCTAAGTAATTCTTTGCAAAAAGAAAAAAAACAACTATAAATTAAATTATATAACTTAAACGTACCTAACTTAACTAAAACAAACTACAATACTTGAAACTTATGAAAAAGACTAAACTTAATTAGGCTGTACTACAATTCGGTTTTTGCAGTTTAGTTCAGTTTTTTTGCAATTCAGTTCAGTTTTAGTTATAATTTTAATTGCCTTTAATTTTTCAGTTTAGTTTAGCATTTTTCAGTTTTTTTAGTTTAATTTTTTTCAGTTCAATTCAGTTTCAGTTCATATCTTTCAAATCGATCAAAATACACCCTTAACTCTACTAAATGAACATTTAATTTAGACAAAAACCTTCCTTCATGACAATTTAGATGATGAGAGAGCTCACACCTGTAAAGGATAAAGAATAAAAAAAGCATAAACCCTCTAGGTTACATTTGTTAATGCAGCTAGTTTAACTTTTCATGTAACGTCTAACGTTAGTGTATTTTAGAAGCCATGAAAATGAAGAAGTCATGAAAATAAAAAGGACAAATATATAGAAAGATGAATTGCAACTCCAAATGTTCGGTTGAAAGGAAGCTAATTTCAATTGAGTGCATACAAAGTTGTACAGTACACCATGGTAGCATGATCTAACATTATGAATTTTTAGAAAAAAGAGGAGCATGAGTATATTTTGAACTTTGGCACGTACATGTTCTCCAATAGCGAAGGGACGAAAGCTTTATATGTGCGAGAATGTGATAAATTGGATAGTAGTTGTTGTATTGATTTGGAAGTCAAACTGTAGTGAAAGAATTATAATAACTTTGAAGTTATCCTTTCAACGTTATTCATTAGGATACGGCAAAAACTTTAACTTTCATTTGTTTTTTCCGGAATTTCGTCGATGTACGTTCGGGAGGGTTAAATTTTGTGTACTTTTTTTTTCTATTACTTTTTTCTCATTTCTTAGTTGGATTTCTTTTTTTTCTGTTACTTTTTTATTGGTGTTTTTTTTTCCTAAGTGGCATTACTCATAGCACTCCATTCTATGTGTCACATTTTTCTTGAAAATGCTTCTAGTGTATTTCGTCCTATATAGCATGCTTTATAACTCCTCAAACATGACTCTTATATATATATGTATAAGATTGTTTGCCTTCTAGCAGGTCTTTGATAGAAGATCATTACAAAAGTCAGGATATCCATATTATTATTTGTCCCACATACTTTCTCTTGTACCACACTTGCACCACTCTCTCACAAAACGCCACGTGTAAATACAGTAAAACGTTCACTAACGGAGTACACAATAATTCTTAGGTAAGTCGTACTTGATCATCCCATTCAAGCTATACTTGTACAGCTGCCTCAGTTCGCTCGTTTTCTCTGCTCTTGAATGGTTTCACCGCTGCCTTTCCAGTTATTAGGACAAGGAGGCGCGGACATAGCCTGATGCATGTTTTTGTGGGCAATGCAAGTTAAGTTTCACTGTCATCTCTCCGCCACAAGACCCAAAGCAAAATGCACGGTCAATGGTGAAATTAAAGGTCTTTATAATTTAGACAAAAACTGATGCCTGGCAGTTGATAATTTCTGATTAAAAAAATTAGTTCCTTTATGTCAGATTAAAATAAAAGTTCATGGCTGAAGGCAACTCTCACTTGTCACTACCATATATATATAGTACCATGCCAATGTGTAATATCACTGTTACTAGCTACTATATTGCACATCTAAGATCTTAGTTGAACTTGGTACTTGGCTCTATCTTGGAAATAATTACTATCCCTATTCAGGAGAAGCAAATAGAACTACTTGTAAAGATTTTTAGCTAAATTGATGGACTTTGTACTGTGGACACTGGCAATTTAACTATTTAAGCATCCTTCTCTGCTGTCACTGTGCTCAAATTTTAGCGGCTCAGAAGGATTTCAAGTACAGAACTACGGAGTAATATGTTTACCAGAGCATGCTCATAGCAGAGTAATTTATATATGTACGTACGTACGTAACCTTTTCTTCGACAAGATCTGTAAAACTACTTGTTACATACAATCATTCCCGTGAGGCCAAGAACCTAGCTACACTAAAATAAGAGGACTTCTATTAACTACTAGTGCTCAAAGCCAACTTAATAATCCGACCAAAGAGCACTATCCAACAAAGCAACAACAGCAAAAATAGGTGTTTCAATTTTATTCACTTCTATATATAGATATCCGAGTATCTGTGCACTCCGTTAAAACTGCGCTCGAAGATTAAAAAAAAGCCCTCCAGGTTTTTGGGAACATATTTTAGGTAGAACCACTAAGGCTCTGTTTTGTTCAGCTGGATATAAGTTTAACTGTACTGAACTTAATTGAAGAAAACTGAATTTAACTGAATTTAACTGAAAAAAACTGAACTTAACTGAACTTAACTGGAAAAAACTGAACTTAACTGAACTGAAAGAAATTATAGTGTAAATATAAGTAAACAATTAACTGGAAAAAGCTGAACTGAACTGGAAAAAACTGAACTGAACTGAACTTAACTGAAAAAAACTGAACTTAACTGAACTGTAACAAATAAGTTGAACAAAACAAAGCCTAAGTGTATATATGTCCCTCTCTGTCTCACCCCAGGTTAAATTCTGGAATGTAGCGTGTTGAAAACGCACACAAGTTACGCCTCTCACACCGGAAAGGAACTTTCTTATCAATGGACGTCGCACTCGGTTTATTAACTGCTTATTTAAATGCCATTGAACTCTCAACTATGCTTTGGACTTATTATTATAGGTTAATATATGCGCATCAAACATGAATAGTGAGAGTTCTCCATTCCGTCTTACTGCTCCAGCGCGATCCCGGCCTCCGTTCCAAATTATATATTCTTGCTAAATTGGTTTTCCTTATTCATCATTTAATTTGGTAAAGATTCCCTATTTCAATTATCATTGTACCTTTATTTTATCACATGCACTATACAAAAAATTGTGTAAACCCGTTTCATATATTACACTGGGTATGTACTAATGACCCCTCGTCCTCGACAACACAATAATGACCACTCGAGTACAATAATGATCCCTCTTATCCAGTCTCATGTATGAAATAGGTTCACACAAATTAAGTTTTTCTACATGCACTAGGAACAACTAAGAGGGGGAGAAAAAAAGAGTGGGAAATTGTTAAGCAATGTGGTCATTTACGGGTTTTTGGCCATAATAATCCCTACTTGGGGCTATTATCAAGGAATAATCCCTACTTCAGAAATTGCCCCGTATAATCCTTACTTGGACTCTTGTATCCCGACCAATCCCATGACTATCACTTGTTAACTTTTGGGTTAGTGTCATTGAAAAAATCTATAATTATAATATTTCAATTTAAAGTTCCATTTCCCACAAAAAAAAAATGTGGTCATTTATCCTGCTTATTTCTTGGTCTTTGCGTATTTTGTAATTAGTTTTAAAGGAAAAATAGAGTTTTGATTAAATAATATCCATACGCCATATACAATTGAAATTGACATAAACAGGATATGAAATCAATATTTTAGAAAGCGTTCGATAACAAAAACTAATTGTTAATTATGCCTCTCTTGTTAACGACTTCCTTTTTATGGTTATGTTTTATTTAGCAACCTTTTTACAAAAGTGTCTTCTATAGTTTTGAAGAATGTCTAATTCTCATATTGATCTTGCTATCTTGATGAACACAATTCTTTGTAGATACATATGATTATCGAACTTTATAGGAACAAGTAATCTCATAATTGAATAGACTCTTACTATAAAATATACTAGTTTTATTTGTACTAAAACTAAAACTAAACTAAAAATAATAAACTAAAAACTAATAAGAGATTAAATTTTTAGTGGCTTACTATTTGTGTACAAAGCACTAATGGCAACCCTATTGTAGGCTAGTTTTTTCTTTTTGAGAGGGAGGGAGAGAGAGATAATTTAGGCTTTTTTAGTCAAACCTTTAGTTGATGGCGGAGGAGATATTATTTGCTTCAGAAAATTTTATTAGAGGAGTTTTTTTTTTTTTGACTGAGTTATAGAGTGCTTGAATTCGATGTGCCTAATGCATATACGAAAGGACTACAAGTATAAGATTTCAATTTTTTTGGTTGCCAGTTTGGTTCACCGTAGCGTCCGACTACATCCAAATCCGACCTGGGTCGCACACTTGGCTGTGGCGGATGAGTGTAATACCCACCAAATTATAGTCATTTAAGAGGATTGATAGGACTACCTATACCACCAAGGTGCACCTTCTTTTAAAGAAATTCATCCCATAAGAACTCCACAGTTAAGCGTGCTTGTTGTGCATCAATTTTTGGATGGGTGACCTCCTGGGAAATATCTTCTTGGGCAGCAGGCGAGTAAGGGAAGACCTAGTGGTAGTCTGTAGGACAGTTCCAAGACTAATGAAGGTCTTTACATACGCTGAGACTCGAATTCGACACCTCGCTTAAGCGGTATGGAGCTACTTACTACTCCAACCAACCCCACATTTTGACAGTTATTATGTGTGCAAAGTTCTAAGTAGTGGTGGTGTGTGGTTAAGATCTCTCCAAAAGTAAGAAAGAATATGGACCATACAAAAACTATTCCTAAAATGGCCTTGTAAATTTTTTTTATAGACACGCTAAATTAAAGTGTAAAGAACAACAACAACAACAATCGAGTGTATCCCCATTAGATGGGGCTGCTCGGGGTCGGGATGTACGCAACCATACCCCTGTTTAAGAAAACAGAGAGGTTGTTTCCGAGATTGACCCATTGCTGCATTGAAGTACATTTTGAGAAAATGAAATACATATGAACCTAAACTATGGGTGTAAATGAATCGAGTCGGCTAGGTGAGCCCTCGGGCTTAGCTAGGCTCGGTCAACAGCGAGTTCGAGTCGAGTCCAAGCCGACTCGTTTGTCAAACGAGCCGAGCCCGAGCCTAGGATAATGCTACTCGGATGGACTCGTTATGACTCGCCTTGTTATATATATTTGTGGATTTTTGCAAATATTAATGTTATATAAATTGGAGATATAAATCATATTAAGTCTTAGAATTATTAAATACTAAAAAATATAATTTCAATAAGTTTACAACTTCTAATTTTATAACACAAATAGTGCCAAGACTGTCAACTGAGCCAAATAAGCCGAGTCGAGTCTGAGCCTTAGATTTTTCGGCTCGTTGAGCTTCGAGTCGAGAGGAGCCTGGGGAAAGGCGAGCCGAACACGAGCTCTATACGACTTGGGTTCGACTCGTTTACACCCCTATGTACATAAGAACAAAATACTACTCCCTTCTCCATAATAATAATGAAAAAAACTAGTCCTTTTCTTTTTGACTTCACACTTACCCTATTGGGTTGTTTTTTCTTATTTCATGGATACAAAAAAAATGGGTTGGCCCCAGATGGTAAATGACCAAATGCCTAAAACCCCTCTCTCACAACTCACTTTTTTATGTTACTCCAATGGCATGGGCTCATAATTATACTTTCAACGTTAGGATAACAGTGTCATTGGCCTAGTACTTTTGGTGACTACTAAAACTTGATAAAAGAGTGATCATAATAGTGACCTTGAGGTATATATAAATGAAGCGCCCTCCAACCATTACTACGGAGTAATTGATTTGGGGATAACAGCTCTCCATCACCTAGTTAATGTAGGTAAGAACAAAACATTTAGGCCTTGTTTGGCCAACAGCATTTTCATCAGCAGTTAGTAGTTTTGCCCCAAGTTAGTAGTTTTGACTTTGTAAAATACTGATTGTCATGTTAGGTAGTGAGTATTTTATAAGAGTAGTTGGGACTCAAAACTACTCTTCTAGTAATG
The DNA here is from genome assembly GCA_900322385.1 of Pharnaceum exiguum. NCBI lineage: Eukaryota > Viridiplantae > Streptophyta > Magnoliopsida > Caryophyllales > Molluginaceae > Pharnaceum > Pharnaceum exiguum. Next base: position 6,563 of record ONZK01006030.1, read on the forward strand.
CTGATTCTAACAGCATTTAGGGAGGAAGTGGGGTAGGTGTAGTGGAAAAAGACATCATTACCCCTAAATGAAATATTTAATTATTATATAAGTGGGCTTGAATGTCATTTTACACTTTAAACTACTACATACTAAATGCTAACTACCAAACACCTTGTAACTGCTAACTACTAATTAAACCTACTATCTGCTAACTATTAACTACTAACCGCTAAATACTAACTGCTAACTATAACTCCCAAACAAGGCCTAACTCGTATAATACGAACAACAGTTTGGGACATCTTAGATGTGACAGAAGATTCCTCATCAATATGTCAGAGAGAAATTTTCTTGTGTCACAAAAAATATGTTAAAGAGAAAACGGCAACCCACCTATAAAACGGGTGCTGATTTTTCAACAGCAAATGTCCGACGGATCCGCACAAAAAAGTTTAGGATAATGTTGCCCAATTGCACAGTGTGAGTTTCACCTTCATTGACTCACTAAGTAGACTTGAGCCAACTTCGAGCTGACTAAAGATCGAGCTGATTTGAAATAACCATATCTCATGCTCAACTTACTTCATACGACTCGAGTTGATCCAATTTTTAAACAAATTTGACCGAATTATTAATCGAATGACTGACTTAATATCGCTAAGTCGAGACGAATTAGACCGAATAATCCGATTAGATCGATTTTGGTCGACTTTTACAGAATTAGACTGGCTTTAATTGTTATAACCGAGACCGAGCTACCCCCTGGCTTTAAGTCAGCTCGCTCTATTACGACTTAATTTTGACTTCGACTGACTTTAATTCGAATTGAACCGAGCGGTTTCAACCCAAGTCAACTCAATGGTTACTCATGACAGCTGCTTTCAAAAAAAAAAACTCATGACTGCCAATTCCATGCTTCATGCTAAAAATTTGACTCTTGTTTCCGTTTTTCATTTTATATTTTTGGCAACTTTCATTGAATTTTCGTTGAAGATTTTTTTTATTAAGATTTTCTTGGTATGGTGTTTTCAATTTTTTTAGAACGAGTTTTCATACTTATACTGCCTATATACGTACTCACCTTTTTATTTTTAACTAGGTATTGAGATAAGAAAAATGTTGGAAGGGAGGTATTAAGGTTGTTCAGTTTTTTTCAGTTCAGTTCAATTTAGTTATAATTATAATTGTCTTTAAATTTTTTTAATTCAGTATCTTTCAGTTTTTTTCACTTCAGTTTTCAGTTAAGTTCATATCTTTTCAGTCGATCAAAACCAACCCTAAGATTATTTTATATCACAAAAAATTGTGTAAGACATACCCACGTCCGCTTACAATGTGGCGATTTTTCTCTTACGCTAGCTAGCTATTTGGGCACTAGCCTCTGACATGCTACCTTCCGTTCTGATTTGGTACTTCTTCCCTGTCTCCATATGTTTCTCTATATGTTCGGAACCACTATATGCTCAGTTCTGTGGCATTCGTGGGTATGGCTGAAGGCTATTCTCGATCACTACCATGCCAATATGTAACATCACTGTGACTACTATATATATTGCCCATCCAAGATATAGCTTATCATGGAATTAATCACTTCGCTATCCCATTCAGGTAAAACTTACTAGAACAGCAGCTAATTTAATGGAGTGTTTTTAATGGATTGTTGAGAGCTCATTTTGTTAAGAAAATTTTAATAATGAAGTGTTATTTAGGCTATAGAATTTGAAGTCTGGATCGCTTATCCAATATTATAAGTCTCCTTCCTTTCATCACTGTACACTTTTTAGCAAGTTTTAATAAGGTCCTTAAGAACCCTCGATCAGGACTACCACGCACAAAGAAAAAGGAAAAGAAGTAGCAAGTTCTCGTATCATTTTTTTTTTTGTGTAAAGGAAGGCACTGAGGCCGGTAAGAATCGAGCCCCCAACCTTAAGGGTTGAAGGTGTGCTCTCTACCACTTGAGCAACTCTCTCTTCTTAAGTTCTCGTATCATAGTTGAACTTCGGGGACCATAGAAGATTAGAAGTATAGAACCTAAGCAAGCTTAAATCGGTATCGAAAGCGCAAGCTAGGTGTGAGCAATTTGTAACATATATGTTGTACACCTCTGCAGTGCAAAAGACATGCCAGTAATAGAATTACAGAAAATTAAAGGGACCTGTTTGGGTAATAGTACAAATAGCAGAGCAAAAGCAATTAGAAAATGGGGTAAATAAAAAAATAGATAGCAGGTTTGACTAAACGATAACATATAATAGTTTCAGAATAGTAGATCATGTGAAAATATCGATGATTCAATTTACTCTTTGTAAAAGCTATTGACACTATATAATGAATATTCTAATCAATATGCTAATGAAACTATTCATTAATTAACCAAACACCTAAAATGATAGATGTGACAGGTCGAATCTACTTCTAGCCTTCAAGCTACTAATCTACTAATTTTCATATTCCCTAATTACCAAACCGGGCCAAGGTCTTAAGGATGAGCACGCGAGCAGCACATTCACGATAACGCTTCGCAAGACACGCAAAACAAGCAATTCTTTGAAAACATCCTTACACCGTAAGGAATCCAATAAACCGCCAGTAATTTAAGATGAAGGAAAGATGCATTTGCGATTTCATTTGCAAAATTCCATAGCATGTACATATTTGATGCCAACAAAATGGTTTGTTTAATGAGATTTGCAAATTCCACGAACACTATACTTTATTATTTCAATGTCAGGTAACTATCCATCTGCGTAACTTGCCAATTAACTTGAGCAATTCCCGACATGAAGTTAGGAGTTAATTATACAAGATACAAGTGAAGCTGCCACTTTGTACAGTTTCAAGCTATATCCATATGTTGATATCATAAGCAAAGCCTCCCAAAAAAAAACTTATGTTGATATTCCCTAGATCATGTGAAGAATTGGAATCATGACCAACAATAATCTTCTGTACAGGAGGCAAAATACTAAAATATTGTTGGAATTCATAAGCAAAGCCTCCCTCACGGAGAGATGTTATAAACTTGCGAGGATCCAACTCAAAATCAATTGGCAATGAGTGGAGGGCACCCATTCGCTTATATACACCTCTAAGCCATAGAGGCAACCAATGTGGAACAACTAGTCACCACTACATACAATGCTAAATTCGGCTCACGGAGAGGGGTTATAAGATTGTGAGGATCCAACTCAAAACCAATTGACAATGAGTGGAGGGCACCCATTCAATTATATGCACCTCTAAGCCATTACACACAACCGGCCAATGTGGGACAACTAGTCACCACTACAACACACATACTATTCTTCCTCTTCGATGTGGGAAGATCATTCTCAACGGTGCATTCAGATGTCGAAATTGTATTTCACAGAGATGAAAGCGGTGAAATTAGGATAACGTACATAATTTGGATCTCAGAACTTGTAATCGTGATTTTGCGTTGTACTTTTGTGAATTTAGTGGGATGTTAATGATATTCAGAGCCAACATTTAGTTTGAAGTAACAATATATTTCTGACTCGGGAGAGATGTCCTTTTTAAAAGATGAAGCGTGAAAGATTGGATGTGAGCTTAATCTAACTTATCTGTTCGTGTTTGCCCAAAAAAAAAAAAAAGAAGATTGGAACGTGAACACTGAAAAATTACATGGTACTCCACTACTCCGTAACCAACAAGCCAAGTTAGCCAACTAACAAAAAAACAACTAACAGTAGTCTGAATGGTGTGAGTCATTTGGGACCCACCTCTGAGAGAAATGAAGGACAAATAGGTGCATAAGGAGACAGAGAGATTAGGTGTAACTGAGTAAGCCTGAAGCCCTGAAAGGAAAAGATCAGAAGAAACAAATTATTAAAACATCAAATGATCGAATTGGATGTGATAGAAACCTAGTGAGAATAAGGAAGCAACCGTGTACCGTGGATCCAAAATTTTGATATCGTGGAACAATTATAGTCTCATTTTTAGTTACTCCCTGCACGGTTCTTTGGTTCCATACGGTGCCCTATACCCCACATGTCGAGGGGACCAGGTGTTCCATTCTGTTTACATGGAAATCGAACTTAGCTTAGCCCAGAAGAAACACTTGGATTCACGGTCGATGGCCATTGGTCCGGAGTTCATAGACTATATATCACCTGATTTGTCCTTGCATAACCAACCACTCGATCATATGCATGAACACCTTATTGCATGTACAACCAATCATATTGCATTAACATAAACTGAAGAGTCAGAGATAGGCATGCATGTTTAATTTGGCTGCAAACGAATTGTACTGGTGGAGAATCGGCACAACAAAGGACATAAAATAACTCAAATGCTAATTAGTGATCACATCGCCTTGAGTTTTTAGTAATACTAAAATGCTGAAACCAGAAACTTGATTTGGATCAAAAGCCCAAATGTGACACCTTATTCAATATCATTGGTGGCGACCTGGCTTCAGTAGTTCGAAAGTACCACTTCAATGACGGAAAGTGACATCTGGTTCCAATTGAGTAAATGAGTTTCAATTATCAGCATGCAGCACTACTCGGCAAGCTTCAGACTGAAAGTTACATCTGATTGTTAGTTTTAGCTCAATCAAGATACAACAACAATCGAATATAAATTCTCATTTAATTTAAGCAATTTTACCCTTATTTAAGTAACATAGAGGTTTTTTCTAAGATGCGAGAGTACAGGCTGCGATGGTTGAAGCATATAAGGAGGAGAGGTCCGGAGGCACCAGTTCGTAGGTGCGAGAACATGATTGTGAGTGGAGTTAGAAATAGAGGCAGGCCAAAGAAGAGCTGAGGAGAATGTGTTAGACATGATATGGCTGCGCTAGCACTCACTGAGGACATGACCTTAGATAGGAGCTCTTAGAAGAGGAGAATTAGGGTTATTGATTGGTAGTATAGGGTATTCGAGCCGAGTGTATAGGGCATAGTTGTTTGTACATACAGAATTGGTTTGCCTAGTGCTTCTGTTTGCACAGGTATGCTTTACTTATGCTACTTAGGCCTTTCATGTTTGTCCCGCGACTTTTATATTTTTATCCTTACATTGTTTTTTAACAATCTTTCATTTGCAGGAGTAAATGTTTTTATGGTTACATTGATTTCTAACGATTTTCCATTGTAGGCACGAAGAATTCTCATACATGTACTAAGTGGGTCATTCTGGAAACAGTCTCCCGATTTTTCAGATCGAGGTAAGGCTACGTACACCAGGCTCCCTCATTACCCCATCCTAGATGGGACCACACTGTGATGTTGTTATTGTTGTTGTTGTTGAGGTTTTTTCTAAGATAAACCCATTGCTACAACAATTTCTCCAAATAAAAAGTATTTTAAAGTTTTTCATAACCGTTTTGCTATAGTACATAATCAATAGACTTAATTTTTCTAATCCGTATACATCCCCTTTGATGTCCTTTACGGTTGAATTGTTTCGACTAGTGCTCAACAGCCTTATTGGGGGGATTAAGCTACTTCAATGAAATTATGAATTAAGCTTGTAAGATTTTGGCTAATCATTAATGTTAAAGCAAGCTCAATATATGTTTGTTAAGGGATTACTTTTACTAGTTTTCTAATTGTAGTAAAGTTAGGAATAGGAAAAAAAAAACCTAGTGGGTTATTATGTCTTATTGTTTATATAGAAGTCATGAAAATATTTTAGATGTAGATCTATAACCTGGACTAAACTATAAATAGGAGATGTTATAGACTTATTATGATGGTGCACACATAGGGGACAAGAGAGGGTCACTGATTCAAACCAAGGGTCACAAATGATGGTGGGATGATGACGGCGAAAATGATAAGTGATGGGTGATTCGGGGTGGAGTCCGGGTGGGGAGCAAATGGGTCGGTTGAAGTTTGTTGTGGGTGAGATCGGGTTTGTAAGAGTGATGCCTTGGATTTTGATTGATGGGTGCAGGTGGAGTGACGGCGATAACTGGGAGGTGGGATCGAAGGCGGCGACGGGGTGAAGACATTCACGGAAAGTGGTGGTGTTTGAAAGATGTGGTTATGGGTGAGTAGAAGTGGAATGAAGTTGTTGATGAGGAGAGAGAAAAGATTAATAGGTTTTTTTTGTTTCTATTTCCTTTTTTTATGGGGAGTATATATGTACTCCCTACAACTGGTTGTGTGGTGGAAATTGTTGTATTAGGATTTATCACTAGTAGTTTGTAGCCCCATATTAGGCAAATTATACCATACACCTGATGTGTACTACTCCACGGTACACCTCAAGTGTAAAATTTATTTTTTTCTTATAAAAAACTAAATTAAGTTTTTACCAAGATTCACTAATAGATCAAGAAGTGTCACTAATTCGATTTTTTATAGGATTAGTCATGGTTGAGACGAATTAGTAAAAGTGTTGTAGGGGAGTGTAAGTGTTCAAAATGAGTTTTTTTTGTTTGTATTTTCATAAGAGTAGTAAAAGTAAATTGATTAAAATGGGAGATGAAATAGCAAAGAGAGATAAAAAAATTAATTAAAAAGAGAATTTATAAGAGGAGTATAGTAGGTGTAACATATAACCTCTCCTTATATTGGAAGAGATTAGTCAAATGTGTCAGAGAACGAACGGACAGAACCTCCTAACTCCTCATCCAAACACCGTCCTTCCTAAATCCTAATCCAAACGGTTGTGGCCTTGTGGGGAAATCAAACACCGATCGCCATTACATGAATGTTCCGTACAAATTGTGGGCTCCATGTGAGCCAAAACAAAGACACTTACAAGGGGTACTCGTACAGTATGCAGTATACGACTTATTCGAGTACTCGAGTAGACAGCATCCAAAAATAAAATTGAAAATTTTATCTTTTGTATACTTGAGGACGAGGTATATCATAATTTACATTTAGATACTCGTAGTATTCATTACAAATTTTTGTGATACACGATCGCGTAATGGAACAAAACCGCATGTATCCAAAAAGAAAAAAATAATAACACAGAAATCCAAATGTAAATTATGCCTTATCTCAGATATTAATGGTAAAAAATTTCAAAAAAAAGAAAAAAATACAACCTCGACAAAGTGCACGATAAACATAAGGTGTGGTGTCTATATATATAGAGATAGATGTGTAGAGGCAGTAGTGTAGAGCATTGTAGCTATATACCCTTCATCTTCCACACATTTTTTTTTTTTTGAGAACCTTCTTCCAGCCATCTAGTCTGCCATCCTAGTATCCTACTCTCTCTTCCGTTACATACATGTTCTCCCTAACCGAAAACGTCTAATCTCCTTCAATCTGTAGTCCAAGAGACGTACACACATTTCAGAAACTTCCAGTATGTACTACTTCGATCTACGGTATCTTACGGTGCTTGCCATAAAAGTATTTGATGTCCATGCAAGCATGCCAGACTGGTACAATGGGGATGGCCGGTCTGATTCAACCAAAGGGAC
>ONZK01006033.1:2658-13946 GCA_900322385.1 Pharnaceum exiguum
CAAATAACAAAAATTAAATTTAATTAAATCTAAGTGATATATGAATATTGATAAATAAATGATAATAAACCTCGTTGGATCAAACTGCAATGGAAACTTAGATAGATTGAAAATGTCAAACCTAAACTAACAACACGGAAAAAGTTGAACCCATAACGACTGAGCCCTAACTAATCTGATACTTATTTGATAAGTCTAACGTAGAGTATTTTTCCATATTATTCTTTTGTCTTTGTTTTGAGGGGGCATGAAATATTTTTTTTCAACCCAGAAATATATTTGATTAACTTTGGACAACTGGGTTCATAGGACTTTAAAAATTGTGCTACATCATTGTGTAGCACTTTAGGATTTCGGGCCAATATGAGTAAAGTAGAAAGTTTTAATTAATTATTAAAATAAGTAAACCCGTTTAGACAACGTGAACGAAATTTTATACTACCTGAAAATGCCAAATCGAAAAAGAATAAATGCTACAAAACATGAATAAGAAATTACTAAAACCTTATTAAGCGATCAATTAGCATGGGTCAAGTCTAATGATTTCGTAGTTTTCATCTTTTGAGGGTGTAAACTTCTAATTTTGTCTAGAGTGTGAAGGGGTGCATATAAATGGCATATTTTCTTTTTTTGTCTTTTCTTTTAAATAAGACATTTCTTTTTTTTTTCCATGATATGATTAATAAATGTTGTGCGTGCCACATGGCAAGAGGAGGGGATGGTTAGAATGACACATGGCAAGAGAAAGGGGATGCTTTAGAGCAATTCTAGCTTTAATATATAGTATATAGATATCATCAAGCAGTCTCGTAATGGACCAAGGTGTCTTATAACTTTCAATTATAAGATTTTTATAGCCCAGCTAGGTCAATCGCCGCTCTTATACTATCTCGGAACTCTATTAAAAGTCTCAATTATTGAGACACTAGAGATCGAATCAAAGTAGTTGATCAGGCTTCAAGAGTAAAACTAAAAGCTTAGATCACTTTAACAATTAATAATTTTTGAGACAACAATAACAATATAGTATACCACACAATAATGACCCATCGCCTATACAGTAATGACCCCTCTTATTAAGTCGGGGTTCTCACAATTTTTTCTATATAAATAAAAAAAAACCTAAAAAGAAAAAAGAAAAAAAACCATAATTGGTTATCGTCATAATTGTGAGTTTGTGACCAAGCCTGTCGTAAGTCTCGTAGATAACAAGATCTTCGCTATCCCAGGTTCGAATCCACTGATCGCTCAAAGTGGCTCCCTTGTAAAACAGGGGAAAAAAAAAACTGCAGCATACACTGACGGAAGTAGGCACACACAAACATAGCCACATAGGCAGAGAGAGAGAGAGAGAGGAAAGAGAATGGAGTCGGAGCTGGTGCATAACACTAACCGAAAGCCAATGCAAAAAAAGGTGATCAACATAGCCGCAGGTGAGGCTCACACACTCTGCCTCACCAGCGATGGGAAGGTGTACACTTGGGGTAGGGGCATGTTTGGCCGCCTTGGCACTGGCTCATTTTCTGATGAGAATTTCCCTGTGCCCATCAAGTTTAATCTCAGTAACCATGACAATGATAACACTAATAATGATAAGGATAATGATGGTGGTGGGAAAGAGGTGCCCAAGATTGTTGGGGTTGCTGCTGGGGCTTATCATAGCCTTGCACTTGCTGGTAAGTGTGGTAATTCAATATGCCCATCTTAAAGTTTTGATCTTTTTATGCTTTTGTGTTAGTAATTTTTGTTGGGTATTCTTATATTGGTATGAACTTCAAATTATTCAAGAAAGTAGAGTAAAATGACTTAGATACAGTTTGGTATTTGTAGACTGTAGAAAACTAGAAACAGATAGGTAAGGTACAGTGTAGTTGAAAGTTAATTGTTTGTGAGATATAGAGAGAAAAATGGCAGAGGGCTGCCTCTTTGATGGGTAAAGAGAACATCTTTTGTGTATCTATTTGTGGGTGATGAGGATTTTAGGCACTGGCCGAACAGAAGGGAAAAAATGATAAGAATTTGTAGTTAGTATTAACCTTATGAGCTGAAAGTTAGTGGAAACTTGTTCACTTTAGGCCTAGCCGCCTACCCCTAGAGTTAAGTGGCTTGGATGACGGGGTTGAAATTTAGCTAGTAAGGTTGTGTACTTGTGTATATCATGACCTCCTTAGATCTTGAAAAGATTTGTTGAAACCGTATTAGGTTTGTGTAGTTTTTGTCTTAGGTTATAGATTTACTTATGTCAAGTATTGGTTTGTGAATGTCTTTTGAGCCTTGGCATCCGTTAAAATGACAAAAATTAGAACAATCCTCTTTTGCAGCGGAGTTTCTGGCCAGTGACATAAGACTAGTTAGTGTTCAAACTGCATTTGCTGTTTAAGACCTCTGGTAGAATGCTTTGGGATTGAAGTGTATGGAACTTCAATGACTTGAGGAATTCGTATTGATTTTGATCCCGATGATTTCGATTGGTTGTGGAAGGTTGGGTTAATATTAAATGGTCTTTGATAAGGCAAGTAGTAGTCTTACACAGTGTTGTCCTGGGTAGTCATTTTTTTTCAAGTCTTTCTATCTTAATTAGCTGGAAAAAGCAGAAAACTAATGAAGGTCCTGTACGGGAAAACACTCCAAATGGTTAGTTTTGATAGTTCAGTGCATCTGAATTGATCTTTTGGAGGTCCTTGCTCCAGTCACTCGCCGTTTCAACTGTGTTTACTAAACATAGATAAAGAAGGTTTGGGGTTAGCTTCCGAGTCCATCTTGTAGAAATGTGCTGTTATTATTCTTGCTTTATCATTCTAAGTTATTCGGAAATCCTTGCTTTCATAAGTTGTTTACTGGGAGAGTGGGAGGTGGTAATTGATACACATTTACCTCTCAACTTATAACGAACCTCAGAAAAAGGGATCCCTTGTTTTATGGTGTCTGAAGTCATGATTATGTAGCTATGAAGAAGAGAGTTGTTGCTATATCGGGGGACAATCGCATTTTGACATTCATGCCATAGAATGGATTAGTGTAGTGGACTAGTGGTCAGTCGGTTATTAGTATTGCTTCAGACTTCGAGATTAGACTATTTTTCACTTTGCCACCTGAGCATTCTGGGATGTGGTACCTGATCCCTCCTTATTATTGTTTTGGGTTATTCCAAGCCACATATATCTAACTGTATACTTTAATGAGATGCTAGGACGCCTGATGTCATATTGTTTTTCGTCATCAACCTGCGTATCAGTTATGTATCAGCATAGTACTGTAACTGATGCTAAAATGTGAGACGATGAATATTGTAATCTTATTCTAGCCACTAGGTTGAGTTAGTGATGTATGCATTTCGTATCATTTCCATAATGATTGGCCTAGTTTACCTGCATAAATGCAATAGCTGTGGATCATGTTTAGCCGCATAATTGAAACTTCATTCTTCTTATAAGCCCTTACATTGTCCTTTTTTTCTCTATATTTTTTTTTTGGTTTGTTTTTGTTTTCTTTGAGGGAATACTCATTTGTTTTTTCTTACTAATTTACTTTATTGATTGCAGAGGATGGATCTGTTTGGTGCTGGGGCTACAATACCTGTATCATTCTCAACCTAATTGCTGTTATGTTGTCCTCCACTACCAAATCTTCTCAGACAAAACTGAATAATTTTCTTTCTTGTTCATGACATTGATGATAGATGGCCAACTTGGTTTTGATGGAGACGATGTTTCGATAGCCCGTCAATTGGACAATTTCGTGAAGCTGGATTCTCATCAGTCTCTTGGCGATGACTTTGAAGAACAGAGTACTAAAGCACAGCTGAAGGTGTACTGGAAGCTGTTTTGTCATTTTGCTTATTGTGGTTACTGGTTAAGCTTTACCTTTATTTCCAGTGAAATCCTATGAAGCGTTGATTCGAATAGTTGTTCAAATATTGCAGATTCGTGCCGTCAAAGCTGGTGGTATGATGTCAGCAGCAATAGACAACTTTGGGACACTCTGGATGTGGGGTAACTGCCCTCATCCTAGCAGTTCCACAGATGATACATTTATTCTCTCTAGTATTTTATCCCCAGCTCCCATTTTGGATTTCCATGGTCGCACAGTCGTTAAGGTGGCATGTGGAAATGAACACGTTGTTGCTCTAGTTAGTTCTGGAGGTGCACACAAAGGTGATGATCTTGTATGCTACACTTGGGGAGATAATAGGCATGGCCAACTAGGGTTAGGAGACACAGAGAACAGATTACGTCCACAAGTTGTTGAAATGTTCAGCAAGGAAGCACCTTGGACAGCTTATGAGGCAGCTTGTGGAGCTTATCACACTGCTATTCTTTCTCTGAAAAAGCAAGCAAGTGATACACCAGAAAGTGTGTGCTTCACTTTTGGCCTTGGAGAAAATGGCCAGCTTGGTCATGGTACTACACAAAATGCACATCTCCCTGAACCTGTTAAGGATCTTCCACAAACTGCTTTCTTTGTTTCTGTGGATTGTGGATTGTTTCACACCAGTTTAGTTTCATCTGCTGGTGAAGTGTGGTCATGGGGGATGGAGAAGGGGCTCGGCCTTTGTCCTGATGTGATTTCTACTGGGATAGACCACGGAGATGCAATTTTGCCATTGCTAATTTCTAGCGGTGGACCATATGGCCCCAAATTTCCTGGCCCTATCCAAGTGGCTTGTGGGGCAGCGCACACGGTCCTTGTTACTGATGACGGTTTCAAGCTTTGGGCATGGGGACGAGGAAGGAGCGGAGTTCTTGGTGATGGGATGGCAAGAGACTCTTATACTCCAACAATGGTTTTGTGGCCCCCGATATCAGATGACTTTGAAGAGAATTCACCTTCAACTAGCGAAGAACCAAAGAAGTCTCCTGAGAACGAAGGTGCTGAAAAAGCTGATACATCTGAGACAGAGAGAAAGTTGTCGCTGGCGATGGAGGAGATTAATCTTCTGCAATCGAGACTGTCTACAATGGAGCGCTATGCAAGCATTCTCCACGGTTCAATCTTCTTTAGGCCGTTTGATGAGAGAGACATCCCGGCCTCATTGCAGGAATCCGGATACTTCGATGCCATGAAAGAATGGGAGAATGTGTTGGAATCAGCTGATAGCGGTAAGCTGATGCGTATGGAAATGTTCTACAGAAACATGTTGGCAGGAGTCAAGGACAAGGTTATGAAGAGGAAGATCCAAGAGATGGTGAAGGAGTGTCTACAGTCTTCTGCTACTCGCTTAGATTAATTTGTAAAACCAAGAAGATGTACAGATGTAAGATTTCATTGTTTTTGTTGGTACATACTTAAAATTGTATTGCAATTTTGTGCTGATGATCACATTGTTCATATTTGTTCAAATAAACAGTCTCTCAGTTACCTGTCCAAGTGTCAATACATCAACCTTCAAAACCCATCAGCAAAAACGTTGCTTCTCTTCTGGTCCTTTTTTCTTTTTGGGGCTGAAATAAACCAATTACAATCTCACTTGATCCCCATAAAACAAAAACTAAAAATGATTCATTGCTTCAAATAATGATTATCTAGCTAATTTACCCAAATAGTTAATTTTCAAAATTTAAATACCAATTACTTGTTTAAACTATTTTTATTATTAATCTACCCAAACTACACCAAAATATAAATGATATATATTATTATAAATAATATTCCTATTATTTTTTCTTTTTCTAAAGTTTTTTACCCTCTTACATAACTCCAATATTCACGATTGACTACCGACCTCAGTGCCTCCCTTACACAAAAAAAAAAAAACCCAAAAGATGCAACTCGAGACTCGATTTCACCCGAATCGAAATGAATCCGACTCGAAAATTTTCAGTCAAATGTACTCTAGAGTCTATACCTCTGGTAAATGTATAAAGTCAAATATTTCTAAAAACAATAATAGACCCGAGAACACCCAACCCGGACGCGAACCCGACCCGCTTGCTAGGCTGAGAGAGGATTAGGAGGTGGACTCATGTTGACATAATTATTTGATTGATTTCATTTCATTTCTTCATTCCATTTCCTCACTCTCTCTCTCTCTCCCCAAAAACCCTACTCACCAAAACCCCTCTCCGACCAACAATGCCAGCACCTTCACCTTCATCACCAGAACCACCCAACACTCCACTCTCTCTCATCCTCCACCCACAACAATCCTCCCCCTCCCCCCTCCACCACCCTCTTCACCACTCCCTCACCTCCCCAATCTCCCGCATCTCCCTCTCCTTCACCCACGGCAACTCTCTCCGCGTCTCCCTCTTCCCTTCTCCTAATAATAATGACCAACAATCCGGCGGCACTGTTGTCGAGGTCAACCTCTCCGAAACTAACGGTAACGGAGTGAGTAATAATGACAATGACGATGATGACAGTGGCGTTAAGTTTAGACGGATTGTGTACGGCTCCGTTACTCCGTTTGCGGTTTTCCAGAGCCGGAAGAATATGGCTTTTTCCTCGTCGGGTTCTTCTAAGCTTCCCGTTGCTACTTTGCCCAATGTTGACTGGTACGGACACTCTACACTTATAGATACATTACACTAATTTTATTCAATTTATTATTACTCGCTCCGTCCAAATTTAATTGTCCCCTGTTACATTTTGGGTTGTCCATAATTAATTGTCTGCTGATCTTAAATTTCCATTTTAACTTCACACCAAAAAAAAATTGGTGGACCCTTTCTTTAGGCGGCTAAACGACGGTAAAATATGAACTTTTTGTTTAACTGTTTTGACACTACGAATGGACATTGGGATCAAAACTTTTTACGTTCGCAAGTTATGAGCGGAAAGAAATTAAGTTGTAAAGAACAGGCCCTACGTCTTGGAGAACGGTTAATTTAACTTGGAATGATGTGATGGAAATGAGATGCACCTTGGGAAATTGTGTTGTTGGAAATTGAAGTCAACACTCAATGGCGTCTCGCCACATTGGGAACCCGTTGTAGGACGGTTGTTTGAAACCCGGAAGAGTAAGTTCCAGTTTTACTCTCTTGCTATAGTTGGACAACGAGACAATTTACCAAATTGAAGTGTAAATTACTCTCCACAATTATCAAAAGAGAAAGCATCAAGTTCGGCCTTTTTTCTTCTGGTCATTTTAAGAGTCCTTTAAGGCCTTTTGCTAGTTGATTTGTGATGGAGGTGGAGAAGTAGGAGGGAGAATGAGAAAAATAAATAAATACAAAGAATTATAGGAGGAGCAGAAGTTAGGCCAACCACCATCTTATTCCTTTGGATAACACCAGGGTTATGAAATTTAGGAGTGGGGTAAGGAAGAATGTGAGTGAGACTTGAGGTGTGTGATCGGAAGTTTATTGTGTGACGTGACAACTTCCGTTGAACAAAAGGAGATATTTAATAGTGAAGAATAATTTGGGATAGAAAAGAAATTTTTTGATGATAAAGAGGGGACTGAAAAGGAATGGTAATCAAGCATGTGGGCGCGTTGTTGGATATTTTGTTACATTAATTTCTTTTGTCCCAATTAGTCGTTTTGAATGGAGGATTTGGGAGAATAAAGTTGGAACTCGGGCACATTGTAGGAGTTTTGTGACTTGTTGCATTATGTCTTACCAAATTCAATTCTTCTATTGTGGATAATAGGTTTAATGATGGTGTATTTGGGTGGTTAGTGGTGGTCTGATGAACTCTAGTTAGAAAAGGTTGGCGCTGGTGCTTCATATTGAAGGTCAGGGTCAACTTAATTGATGTTGATGGAACAATTCACTAATTTTGTTTTCTCTTTATATGCAATTGAGTTTATTTTTTGGTAATTAATTCTGCATACTTTGCTGTTTGATTGATGGTTGCTTTTACTGCCATTTTCTCACTTGTTCACTCCTGTTAATTTGCTGCTGAGCCTGTAAGTTGGACCTATAATGTTATAGTGAATTTGTCTTAACATCATTAGACATGATCAGGTGGGAGTATGTAATGGAGTATAGTCAGGAGATAAAGACACTTCTTGGTACCAAGAAATCCACTGCAAACTCAATCATGGAAGATGAAAGAACTATTCTGATGGTACTTTTGCATATTTTTGTTGTGTATGACATGCTCATGCAACTTCTTACATTTTTCTGTACTGTGTAGTTTGTACATTCTGATTAGACTGGGAGAAAATCCACTCTCTGTTCACTTCTTATGTTCAGATATTTATTTTGTGTTCCTAACGACTCTGTCCTTTTATCACGTTTGGCTCTTTAGGCAGACGATGAGCCAAGCAGTTTGAAAGCTGCATGGGAGTTACTTGAAATCTTCTATGCGGACAAAGGTTGTCAATCTTGGCTTCCTGAGCGTCTTGTCGATTGGTTAGCGGTAAATATCTTCCCTGAAATATTTTCTGTATCTTAATGTATAAGCATCTATTTGTATTTCCTGTACCAATCAATAGGTTGATTAAAAGCTCTTCTTACCAGGACTACGATGGCTTGTTTTCAGAAACCAATCTGACAGTGTACTCAAAACTTGCGGCATTGCAAGACAATCTTTTGCACTTGCAGGTACTTGAAAGCAGTAGATTTTTCTCCTTACTGCAATCTAAAGCTTAAGTTGAATGAGTAGCTTTTGACTAGGCAGGTGTTGAAGAATTCTGACTTTTGTTATCTTAGCTAAACTTTTCCTGCCATGCAGGTGATTGAGGAAGATGCAAAATACTGGGATTGTTTGTCATCTGCGCTAGCTGTTGGCTGGCTGGAGATTGTGGTATGTATATATTAAGCATCTCATTGTGATTGTCAGTTTGTCACTGTATGCTACTTATGGTCCTGAAATCGCTTATTGCTGCTTAAAGGTAAAACTCCTTCGGCTACATGGATCATATCAACTTGATCAGCTTGGCAGACGTGAGGTATGCTCTTTGATATGATTCATATCATTGACTTCTGATTATGTATCTAACTTCTACGAGTTTAATCACTTTTTTTTTGGATTTTATTTAAACTCCACTGTGCGACCTTGTTATCTTTGTTCCCTCCTATCGGTTTTCTATCTTTTTTCTCAAACTCTGGGCTTGAGGGTGAAAAAAGGTTGGAGATAATATTTATTTACCATTCCTCTATATCAGTAATTGTCACCGTCCTATGATGCACAAGTATAGGAAGCACAAAGCATGTGCTGAAGGCTGTGGTGTTCTATTATGATTGTTAGTCATCTTGTAATTTGATTGTTATATAAGTTCGTGTACGTAACTCCAAGCTGAAGCTTACTAATGCATCTGACTATCCCAATACTATTATTTCTCTGGTCTTCTGGTGAGCTTACCACTTGTGATTGGTTTTGTCTTTTTGTTTTACTTAAACAGACAGAAAACGGGCTAGTTGAGGCAGTTGTAGTTCTTGTTTCGAAAATGCCCCGTCTACGTCCTGAGTTAGCTGGTGGTAGATTGGGAGATTGCTATGGGAATAAGACCGAATTTGTCAAGGTACGGTATACGGTGCACGATATATGTGCATTTTGTCCACTCCATGTTTGATCATAATCTGAAATTCTGAATGTTATAAACTTATAATATAATATGCTGTTGCTTTTGGAGCAACTAGGCTTGGGAAACATGGCGTGGGCGAGTTACCAAGTTGGAGTGCAGTGCTTTCTGGGTTGAGTGTGGACACCAGAAAACTAGAGAGGGCCTAAGGAAAATGCTACAGATTATGCTGGGCAACAGTGATCATCTTTCTGCGACAACTTGTCACTGGGTTGAGCTGTCCATAGCTCATTTCCTGTACATCAGACCATTCACAATGGTTAGTTATGCATGCAAAGATATAGTACTATGCAGATGTATGTTTTTGGATTTCATGGTCATCTAATTGACCTGCAGCTTCATTGCCATGAAAATATTTTGAATTAGGGATTGGATAGTCTGTACAGCCTTGCCCAGAAATGCATGCAGTCCAAGCCTGTATCACAACCTGACAGCTTAATGAGACTGTTAATTGGCATCCTTGGAGAAAATACTGAGGTGGGACTTATGGTGCTCTCTGCCTTCTGCTTTCTGATTTCCAGTATTGTGTGGTAGATATACCCCTACATCTCTTTATATTGTATATCACTTATGCACTTTATTTGCATTGATACAGGTTGTATTAGCAGGCTGCTCAAATGCTTTTGGACCATGGTGAGTGTTAATTTTTATCGTTCATCGCTGTTAAACTCATTATTAGTGTTTGCCCTATGAAGGTTCTTTTAGGACCCTTTTTTGTAATTTGCTTATCATCATCATCATCAATATTGTTTCATTTACCGTCCTTTATGCTGATTGGTAGGATGGTCACACATGCGATGGAATTATTGTCAGCTGGAAGTGATCAGGCGGAAGCACTCCTGCATGAAGTACATCACAACTTGGGGGGGATTAGCATTGAGGAGCTTTATCGTCTTGTCTATGCTCAAGTCCTCGCATCCCATCTACTAACCTGGCAGGTAAATACATGTGTGACCAGTGTGGCTTGCAGCCTTGCAAGTCAGTTTACAATGTGTGGGTTTGGGATTGCTGTCAAATATTATAGCTGTAGCTGTAGGAGGTGCTGTAATAAATTGCTGTGGAGGTGCTGTAACTGTCACGTCTGTCGGTGAAAGCAGTTTAGTGTTTGGAGAGATAATGGCAACAAAATACTGTGACTCAATTAAAGAGAGTAAAATGACAATTATAGGCATGCCTTCCTTTATTTTATTTTTTATGTTCACATATAATATAATACTTGAACGGTATCTTTTCATTTCATTAAAAAAATATACTAGAACACAATTTGTGATTTGTTAAAGTTGATCTTGATCGCTTCACATTAGTACTGGGTTACTAGTACCACTAATAAAAGATGTGTATTTTAAGAAAAGAAAGAAAACAACGAAATTAGGTGTATGAACGTAGATACAAATATGCAATCATACTATAGACCGTTATTTTTTGATTTTTTTTTGAATTATACAATAAGACCATTATCATTGTAAAATTATTTAAAAAGGTAGTGACACGAGATGAATACTACTGATTCTCTACGGAAATGCGTAGTGAGTCTAGTGACAACTTGAAAGAACTAAAGATACACCTCCCAAAAATAAAAAAGAGAAAAGTGGTATTATATGTACATATCTATGGAAATGCGTTATTGGGAAAGTGGTTATGGAGATTTCCGTTGGAGGTTGGGAGAAAGTGTGTAAGGCTAAGGAGGAAGGGGGATTAGGGGTTTGGGAGGATGAAGGATAAGAATGTCGCGTTATTGGGAAAGTGGTTATGGAGATTTCCGTTGGAGGTTGGTGCATTATGGCATAGAGTTATTAGGAGCAGGTATGGTTTGGAG
>ONZK01006036.1:849-12519 GCA_900322385.1 Pharnaceum exiguum
GTGAGAAACTTGGTCAAAATGTCATATATTAGGGGAGATGCAACTTTGTATTGAATTAGTAGGTGCATGCATGCCCACTCAATTCAGTTTGACCATGAAGGTGAAGTGAAGTAGCTTGACCGTCATCTTTCATGCTATATAAAGGCACAACATCACCATACTCTCTACGAACTAGGCAATCACAAAGGAAGGTCAATCTAATCTCATTTTCTTGAGGGTTTAGTAATGACATTGTTCCATGATCTTGGAAAATTTCAACTAATCTTATGCTCATGTTGAAAGTTACTCTACATTTTACATTTTATTGTAGGCATGTATTATTGTTTTGGCACAATATTCATACTATGCTTTTTTTTTTGAGAGCACATATAATGCTTTCATGTTCATAGATCATTATTAGTTACTTGCATTTGGCGGCGTACCAAATTCAATTTACAAGCAAATTTAGTCTAGAATACAAGTGTTCAAAAGTACATGTCGACCTTATCAAAGGTAGATTTAGATTTGTATGCAAACTAAAATCACTATTTTCAAATCATCTAGCTTATAAATACAAGACTCTGGTTTTGTTGTATTGTTGTGGAATACAAGACTCTGGTTTTGTTGGAATCACTATTTTCAAATCATTCAATGTCCATATTTATTAAAGAATTTATTAGATTCGTCGAACTTAAAATTTAGGAACGCTATATAAACTCAGAAACATGCTTTGTGATCTCATTCCAAAACCATTTCAATAACTTCATATTCAAACACAAAAAACCATTCCAACAAACTTCATAGTGAGTCTCAATCAGGTTGACTTAGAAAAAGTCATCACCAGCCTCTCGGATGTGAGCAATTTTTGTACTCCACAACAATGCGTCAATGCCGAACACTTACGATTCCTTGGTAATATACTTGGCAATATGTATACTTGCTATATATGCTTAAGGGTTGATGAATGATTCATGTAGCTCTTTATCTCACCAAGTCGTGTTGCTAATGGAATATTGTACTTATTTCTTTCTCATCTTCCGTAAATTTTTTATCATTACGGCATAGTGACATGGAACACAAAATTTTCAGGGTAAAGGCATATAAGATGTAATCACCCATATGAGGCTTGCAAGATAACAAAGACGAGGTGATTGCGACTGGATAATGAAATGTTTTACCAAATATATATCGAGGTTATTCGAGGAGTTTTTATGATAGATCTAATTGATCAAGTTTGAGATAGGTGAAAGCTCTAATTATGTTGTCTACTTTATACTTTTTAGTTTGTAATTTTTAGATGGCTTATGGAAAAAGGATTAACTTTGAATTTTTAATTTGTTAGACTAATAATAATATGCCTTCAAGCTTCTTCTTTTCATTGGGTATTCGTAGGTACATAAATGTTTAATTGGATGTTGAGCGTGATCGGATCCAAAAGAAAATGTTATTATGTTCTATGCATCATATATGTTAGATAACTTATCAGAGAAAATGTATCCTCTCATTGGTATAATTATATTCTCATTGGAATAATTCGTAGGTGGATAAATGTTTTCGAACATTTTACATTTAATGTAGCCCATACGTATATGAATACAAAGTAGTATGTCAAAAATCATTTTCACTTCTAGACTTCTTCTATGTACTAGAAGACTAAATAACTCGGCACTTAAGTTCGAACCCTATTTGTGGGTCGATCACTTTCGCTTCTCCACTTTTTTAGCTATTTTCATCCATGGAAGTTACATTTTTATTATAATTGCATGCAACTTAATTCTCCCTTACCTCAATCTTCACTAAAAAAAAGGAGAAATAAATCTTATTCTCAATAAAATGGAAAAGTCTCATTAAAAGAGTAGAAGGGTGTCTTTAATTAAATCACAACAAATCCATGCAAGTTTATTTACACTAACTATGATATTGAAATGGTATATGAGAATTGAAATTAGCTCGCCAAAGGGTAGAAGGAAAACCGTTGTATTGACATGTATCATATGGGCATAGAATTAGGTAAGACATTATATTGACACGTGTACTATATATCATTTCATTTAGTGGATGGGAATTGTTATTCTTCTCTAATTTATCTTAAAAAAAAAATCAATCTATATTATTATTTAATATTATATATTAATGTATTAAAAATATGAGCCAAACCCGTGCATCGCACGGGCATGTATCTAGTTATATCCAAATCCGAGTTCAAATCGACCAAAACACTGAAATTCTATCGGATAAAAACCCAAAACGCGTCATATCCAGATCGGACGGACCAGGAAGAGTCCTAGTCCCACAGAAAACGTGCGCCCGGCGCACGATCCCGACTTTTCCCCCAAGAAATCCTACACTATAAATACCCCTCTCCGCGCCATTTTACAACCACACCGAGTTTGATGAACTCACACTAGTACAGAAATCCTTTTTCACGTCCGGTTAAAACCAATCTCACGTCCGGTCCGGTCCATTAGAGACCGGACGTGTATGCGCTGGACGTGAATAGTCGAAACTTTTTACGTCCGGTTTGTCGAACGTGAATATTTGATTATTCACGTCTAGTTTTCTCAAAATTGGACATGAATAATTTTATATTCACGTCCAGTTTTGAGAAAACTAGACTTTGATGTCTGATTATTCACGTCCAATTTTCTCAAAAGTGGACGTGAATAATCTTTTTTTTTAGAAACAATTGACCCATGCTGCATCGTGCTGAGCTAGCTCCAATTCACATTCCCTTACAACTAACAAAATCAATGAACAAGAGCAACATTTTGCTCTACTAATTTTCATTACATGGAAATAAATTATCAAATGTCACCAAACATTAATCAATGATCTAATAATGTTGATGTGCACTAAATAACTAAAACTATATAAACAAAAACATCAAGGTTTAATGCGTCCCACACGAAATGGCACTTCAAAGTTAAGCTACGGTCAACATAGTACGATCCCGGCCCACTCATCTTGAACCTTGTCGATCTCTTCTTCGTTGTACGGCGAAGTGTCCTCCATCATTAGCTGGAAAATTTTAAGAGCAAACAATTTAGAACATTGACACCAACATTCCAAAACTTGACACGTACCAACAACAAATTAAAAAGGAAACGTAAACACCAGTGGCAGCAGAGCAACAAACAGTGGAAGCAACACTCATTTCTTTTTACGTAACGGGAGGAAAAAAGCGTATGTGGTACCAGCCCTCCTATAAATATTATGCAGGTCATTCTGCTATGAAATGCTAACCCCGCAAAGTACAGCTGAGTTACGTACTTACATATTCTAAGCAAACTATCAAGCATACGCATATTATCATATAGACTGAGGAAATTTGAATTATGAGAGCGATTTGGTACACTACAAAAAAAGATGGATTTAGCAACTGGGTAACTTAGATGCTAAATCCAAAAAATCAGTTGCTGAGCCCTCACAGCAACGGGGCTAGCAACGGCTTTTGGCCGTTCTTAAAAGCCTTGACGCTTAGCCTCAGCGTCTGATTTTTTTCAAATATGTCATTGACTCAGCAACAAAGCATGGCCCGTTGCTGAGCGGGTTTATTTTAAACTGTTGCTAATTTTCTGAAAAAAACAAAAGGAAAAAAAATCCATTTATAGACACCTCACACCTCTTCCTACCCACATGCACCCGCGCAGCATCGAACCCAGATCTCGGGGCGTAGCTAGAGAAGCCTAAACCATTGAGACATGATGATATTCTGATATTAGGCGATGCATTTTAATATATAACCCAAAGCTCATATCTCTTTTTTTTTAAAACCCCAGCAACGGATCATAAGGATCTGCATCTGGGCCAGCGTCAGCCTTCTTGGGCTGATGCTAGCCCAGCGGCTAATCTTTGATCCGTTGCTGAGGTTTATTTACCAAAAAAAAAGAAAAAAATAGCCGAGCGTCTGTTTTTTTTTGGCTTATGACGCTGGCCTAGCGTCAGGCTTGTGAGTTTTGACGCTAGGCTCAGCGTCAACCCCAAAACCGATGTTGGGCTTCTAAATTTTTTGTTTCCGCTTATCTAGCAACTGATTTTTTTTTTCAGTTGTTAAGGTCAGTTGCTAAATGAATTTTTTTTTGTAGTGGTAGAACAACTTTGAATGAAGTTTTCAAACACTAGTATTAGCTCCTCTCTTTCCTACACTATAAATACCCCTCTCCACGCCATTTTACAACCACGCCGAGTTTGATGAACTCATCATTCTTTCCCTCTCTAACCTAGCTTAGCATACAACTACCCTTCTAAGCCCTTGTTCTGCGGTAATTACACCTTATACCTCCCAAACCTTGCATTATTTAGCAATCATACACCCATATTTTGCATCCAAGTCATATTTTGTGGAGTTATTATTAGGCGAATCCCGTCTCGTTTCTCTTGTTTTGCATACAACTAGTTCATTGGATAGTCTTACTATAGACTCCGATTCAGGTACTGAAGGCACCAACCCTTTTTCAAATCTGTTTTGTCAATTATCATATTATTTGCAATGTAGATTGTATATGGAATACGGTTTGCATGTTTACACTTCGCCTAACATCAAATATTTGCATAAGACATCACCTAAAATATATAAAGCTTGCATTAGGTTGTTCAATCAACTTGAGTGTTTTTAAGTGCGCATATAACATTTGTTTTGGACTAGTAGAGGTAAAATTTCACCCCCGAACCCTACAATTCTCTGGTTTCATAAAACCTTGCATTTCCAAAGTCCATACGGTTGTCCCTCTCAGTAAATTGGCAAGCAAGTGGTTTTCATTAACTCTGATAAACTAAAGGTTTTTCAATTGTTTTCCTAAATAAAAATAGTTGGTGGCGACTCTGTTTAGCATCCGCATTCAAACCACCCAGCGGGTAGACGCTTGGGGCTTTTCACGCCCCCTGTATCTACACGTACGATGCCTCTCCTCCAACGGAACCCCCTTGGGTACTTCTTCTTTCGAGCACATAGAGATTCCTACTATTCTTCATTTCTCTTAGTCTCACCATTTCCCTGCTTGTGATCTTCAAGCAACCTCCTATATCAAGTAACTCACACCCTAAGATGTCTAACCTTCCAAGTGACATGAAAGTACGCCTAATCTTCGAAAAAAATTGCACTTCAGCCAACTTCCGAGTTCTTTCATCATACGTCACTATCTCAACTTCCCCAACACCCTCAACCTCGAACTCTTCTCCATTAGGTAAGGGCATTGTATTATCTTAAGTTGCTTCTTTAACCTCAAACATGTATTGAACATCTAAATCCAAGATACACTCATCTTTAACCTTCTCCTTGAGATCCTCTTTGACTTCCTCCTTGGGTTCTTGGCCTTCTACATAGAGCACGCCATCTACTTCTTCTTCTGCGAGTGAAACTGCTCCGCTTTTACTTACCCTCCTCAACTCAGCGGCCACAACATCTTTGTGCCTTCACGAAATGAAGCTTCTAGCTACTATTAGATCTCTCGCATTCCAGGATACTAACAGCAAACTCCTAGTCAAGACAGTTAGGAAGGTCCCTTGGAGCAGAATTTCATTCAATGGTTGGGAAAGATATGTATTGGGATTTTACATTATAACTTTGTATAAAATCTTGAATTCTATCTTTATTGTAGTTGAAATGCTTAAGAAATGGAAAATATATCCAAATAGTTTTCTGGCAGCTGTTTTCTTTTTTCAATATTTCTTTTTTTTTTTTTTTTAGTCACAATTTGCAAAAATTGGTGTCGGTTTTTTTGGAAAACCGATGCCAGTTTAGAAAATATGCGCTGGTTTTACAAAAAACCGATGCCAATTATTGAAAATTGGAGTCGGTTTTAGAAAAAAACCGATGCCAACTTCTAGTAATTGGAGTCGGTTTTCCTTGAAAACCGACGCCGATATCCGCGTCAGCTTTCGGTTAACCGACGCTGATATCTACGTCTGCGAGGTATACGTCGGATATTAAATGGCCCGGAACCGACGCCACATGTTAAAGAAAACCGACGTTGATTCACCATTTTGTACTAGGGCGTACTCTTTCAAGTCTTCCTTTTTCTTTCGACTCAACCTCTAAATATGTCCCTGT
Source organism: Pharnaceum exiguum (assembly GCA_900322385.1). NCBI lineage: Eukaryota > Viridiplantae > Streptophyta > Magnoliopsida > Caryophyllales > Molluginaceae > Pharnaceum > Pharnaceum exiguum. The sequence continues at coordinate 6,878 of ONZK01006036.1, forward strand.
TCATTGCAATAGAAACACTTGATTTTCTTTTGAAGTCCAGCCTTTTTCTTACCCTTCCACTTCTGGTGTGCTTCAACCATCAAACCTGCTCCATCTTCAGTAGTAGATCCATCTTGCCCTTACTTTCTTAACTTTTTCGCTTCAAAATTACTGTGACGGTCTCATCCAAAGCAAGTGTTTCCCTTCCAGTTAGTAACTCACAACAACCGAGTTAAACCTCTTTGCTACATAAGATTAGAATTAAAATTGCCTTGTCTTCCTACTCAATTTTCACATCTGAACTCTCTAATTGCGTGATCAGGCCATTGAATATATATATTTAGATGATCTTATAAGTCTCATCATCACTCATTCTAAGCGAATATAGGTTTTTTCTTCAAGAACAACTTGCTAACTAGAAACTTTAAAGCATACATCTTCTTAAACTTACTCCATAATACCTTAATTAGGATTTGCATCCTTTAGTACGTTGTGCATAATTGCAGATGATAGGGCCATCCGAATCGTACTTGTGGCACGAAATTTTCCAAATTTCCACTTTGAGTCATCACATTCAACATGTTTCTTATCTTCAAGAGTTTCATGCAACCCTTGTTGAATAAACACATCCTTGATCATGCTTTGCCACAACAAAAAATTGCTATTCCCATCAAAATACTCAAACTTCAACTTAGACCCAAAATCCTCCATCAAACCAAACTTGTTAAAAACCAACAACTAACTAACCCAGCTCTGATACCAATTGTTAGTAAATATATATGGGTCCACTAACAATAAGTTTGAGCCTAGAAGAGAAAAACAATTGACAATCAAAGCAAGATAAAGGAACAATAATTTGTGGAACTTTGATTTTATTACTTCCAAATCTATCCAAATAATACAAAATCTTCTCTCTAAATATTCTCACCTAACTTCTAAAGCTCTCTTTAGAATATTTTGTATTCCATTATACCCCAACTCCTACTGACTGATGTTTCTCCATCAATATAATTCTACAAGCCTACCCCTCAATATGTAGGCTAGTATTTCCCTAATATTAGGTGAAGAATACTTGGTGAACAGGACCTAAACCTACTAGGAGTCTAATTTCCTAACTAAAAAAGTAATCTAAATAAACTAGAAAACGGGCTTTACATTTTTCTAATTTACTTTTACTTTTAATATTAGGAAACTTTCTTTTCCTATTATTATGTCTTGTATCTTATTACCAAGTCTTCTTTTTCTAACACAATTGAGCTTGTCCTAACAAATGTCTAATGAGTTGGCATACGGTAGTGATTCGACTATACTTTTGATTTTGCTTGACTTTCAAGATCCCATAACTAGACTATATATTTGGGGCGTCTATGGAAAACATAAGAATTTTTCTTGTGTTTGTATGTGGTGTTGGGTGGTGGTGGATGGGGGGGAAGGGGATGGATTAGTTGTTTTCCCATTTTTTTGTTTGTCTGTCAAATACTATATATGAATAAAACCAATACTGTAACTCATTGTAAAAAAAAACTCTACTAATAGTTACAAAAGACACAAAACACAACTAGACTTCTAGCTCAACTTGAGATTTTAAAAACAAACGAATTCAGCTAGCTAGGAGTTCTTTGTTGCTTAAATATATTAAGGATGAGCCACTTATTTGTCCTTAGCGATTGAGATAATATAATTTGCAATGAATGTAGTGTAGTAAGACCTAGGGGTGTTAATGAGTCGAGATGCACTCGAGTTACTCCTAGCTCGGCTCGCGCTCACTGAATTTTTTCGAGCTCGTTGATTAATGTTAGAAGTTATCACTACTAAATAAATTAACATAGACAGCACCTATTACACATCACTTTTGATTAGAAGTGCTGTGTCTTATTTTCTGAAAAAAAAGAAACAATGAAACACAGCACAGAAATACGTAAGCGCTGTACTCTTTAGGACATGGACATCACTTATTTACAAAAACGCTGTCTACGGAAAGGCCACAGCGTTTATATATATAGGTGCTGTACCTTTTTATCAAAAAAAAAAGAAAACTAAATCCTAATCGATACTCCGTAGTATAGCACGAATAGTGTAGAAGTTCTACACACCATAAAAAAGAGAACTTCTACAGTACAGATGACTCCATAAAAAAAAAAAACACTCCCGCGATCTCTTTCCCCTCTCTCATCCCTAACTTCCGTACTTCTCCCTAACCTTCATCTCCTCCACCATTATTGGGTGAATGCACTGTCGGCTCTCCCCTGCCCCCAGATCCGATCTTCGTCTCCGGTCTTTTCAAGCTATCTGCAGTCACAGATGTTCCTATCAGCCAGAATGACCTGGCGAGTTCCACCATAGCCCAACGCCCCAACATGTTACATGTAGATGAACTAGATTATTGACACCGTCTCCGGCGACCTTCCCTTTCACTCCGTCTTCCCACCGCGAAACAAAACCCCCAATATGAAGCTCTAGCAGGAAACCCTAGATCGAAATCCCCAAATAGAACCTGAGGGTGATCTGCGGCTAGAAATGTAGATAGGTGATTCCAGGAGACGGTGTGGCGTGGCTAGGAAGCTGAGTAGAACAGGTCTCCATTTTTATCTCTCACAGTCAAAATTAATTTAATTAATGTGGGTAACTGAGATATTAGGGTTTTTAATAACTAAAAATTCTGGGTTTTAAATTTGTGTTGCAGGTGATTTTAGCGGCGGTCTGATCTTCGTTTGCTAGTGTTCATCTTGAAAGTCGACCCACCTCTCCATCAATAGATATACCTGTAAGTTTTGTTCTATTTTTCTTTGAGTTTAGTTTATCTTCAATAACTTTTAAGTATCATGTTATAAGCTATTAGTTTTATGGGTTATGGTGTTCCTTCAATTAGAATATAATGATTAGATTAATAAACTATATTTCTATCTTCATATGAATGATGGTCTCTTGAGTTGTGTATATTTCAATTAATTAGGCTGTTTTGGAGGTTTAGGGTGAAACGAATTAATGGGTGATCAGGTTTATGTATAATTAATTCTAAGAAAATTGATTATTATTCAGAGTTCTTTGATGTGTTGTAAGGATATCAGTTCACTTGATATATTTTCTTTGATTGTACTAGATTTTACATATAAATATTAATCGTATCTGGATATTATAGTGACTTGGTTTCTGTCAATCTTTTTTCCAAAGTGAATTCTTTATTGTTGTGTTGTCAGTTGCTTCTATTCTATTCTGGGTAATTGGTGTTTAACCAAATGAACTAGTCTTTATGCCTATCTATTGTCCATCTCTTCAAAAAAACTTCAACTAATTCAGTTCTCATTTTGGGTATTTCAGCGTTCAATTTGATCTTTCGTATGGATTTCTGGTTTTTTGTATGCTGGCGAATTAGCTGCAGCCACTGGCTTCTTGGAATCTTTGCATACTTGAAGCTATTACCTCCATATGAAGCTAATCTCTTGAGTTTTGTATAGCTGTTCAATTAAGCAGGCTTTTTCTTGTTCTTCTGTAATCAGGTTGTGTTGATATTCTGTTCAAGTAACTTTTGCTCCACAGCAATGTCTCCTCTCTATTTTCAGAACTTTTCACTAAATTAGCCATGAGTTAGGTTTTTAACACACAAATCATGGAACTTTTACACTATTAGGTTATCTGCGAACTAGAAGTGCCAATTTTTTAAAATTCTGAGATTTGAGAATGGATAGAACTCTTGGTCTAACTACACTTGGGGCTGACACTGCAGTTAAATTCCCCCTATTATATTTATTTTTGATCTGTGCTAAGTGCTCAATGCTTAGTTAATATTGATGTGTTGTCCCAAGCTGTTGTAAAAGACTTTAAATTGCTCGTGTTCGCTCTTTTGCTGAAGATTTGTGATGTGCATCTGCTGTCTGCCAATATGTGTTTGATATGTTTTCTTTGCCTATTTATCCTTGTTTCTTCCAAGGGTGCTCTATCTATTTAATTCCTTTCAATGGTCATTCATGCGGAGGAAGAGTCTGAAGCGAGATGAAGGAAATGATATTGTTATCTCCGTTATTTCTATTTTGCAACGTATAAAGCAATCAGAAGACATTGTTCAACCCAAGAAATCAAAGGTATAGAATAATGTTGTCTTGTCTATTGCTTACTTATTATATGACTTCTGAGCACCAATTTGTGGCTCATCACACATGGAAAGAGAGAAGGGGTGTTCCATGGGCAGGGTCACCAGGGGGGCTTATTGAAATTTGAACTTTGGAGTTATTTTTGATTTCCCCTTTTTGTATTTATGAATGTCTTCCTGACCTCATGAAGGAGTCAACTAAAGTATACCAGTTGAGCTGCCTAAGAGTATTCTCTATCGAAATCGAAAAAGCATAATAGCGTTAGTGTCCCCTATTAATTCTGGGCAGTAAACTGATAAAATTTTGCTTATATTTCTTTTTTAGGTTATGTTTCTAGTGTCCTCTATTACAATAGTCTAGTATTAATCTGATGGAGCCTCATCATATCTAATACTATGATTTTTTTTTTAATATGTGAATCAGGTGCGAGGATATATGATTAACAAGGTTGCAATGGGTGAAGATGATTGGTGTTGTTCATTGAAGATCGGTACAAGAAATTGCAAGTTGCCTCGGAGTACAACTGCTCCATCATGTACATTGTTCGAATATGGAGATTTTTTTATAGCTTCAGTAGTAGGTACGAAAAAATCAATGCAGAGTTGAGATGCACGGTTGCTGCACTATTAATGTACGATGTGGTAATATTTAATGGAATGTAATTCTCATGGGTGCGTTTTTCAAATTTTTGTAAATTTTTTTTAAAAATTCTAACCAAAAGACAGCGCTTTCAGAATAAGGCGATGTGATAACTTTATCATACACATCGCTCAAATAAGCGCTGTGTATGATTTTCACGATAGACAGCGCTCGATTAGACAGCGCCCCATTAGCGCTGTCTATGGGTAAAAAAAAGCGATGTGTATATTCAATTATGGTGTAGTGTATCAATTTTATTTTCTAATATTCAAAGTTCACTCAAATAATGATTTTAAAATGAATACATGACTCTAAAATGACTAAATCGACTTACTATTTTTGTTTTAAAGCCTTTGAACCTATAATTTTCTTCATAGTTATCATCGGATTTCAAAGGATGACGCCGATTAGGTTGTACTAGTTTAATGCCCGCGCTACGCTCGTGATCTTTAAATGAGCATTTTTTAAGTTTATACGTTTTTGTTGAACTTATATAATAGTGGACTTTATAATAATAAACATAAAACTATAATATAACTTGAATAACCATAACAATTACTCATCAATATGAAGCCATATCTAAGTAAAATTAAAATTTCTCATCCGCAGAATACTCAAACTATAATTGGTTGTTAGACGTTGAAAAATATATATGAAAATTGCCTATGATTCAGTGATTTATATTGACCAAAAAAAATCGTAAATGTTGCCCCAATTGGCACTTCATATACTTTAAAACCTTAAACATCACTAAAAAAAATGTAAAACGTAAAATTTATCATAATGAATAGAAAATATATAACTGAAATTCAAAATCATTTATAACCAAAACCTGCTCTATTGTTTAGAAAAAGTCCATTGGTATACAAAAGGTTTACCATAAGAACTCATTTTTGACTATCATATCATCTACTTGATTACATTTATTAAGCATAA
>ONZK01006062.1:0-11607 GCA_900322385.1 Pharnaceum exiguum
GGAAGGAGGTCGGGGTCAGAGGTGAGAATGAGAAATGGGGAGGAGGAGGGTGAGGTCGGGGAGAGAGAGTGGAGTTTTTGTTTTTGTTGGGTATGGGTAATGGTTGAAGGAGAAATGAGGAGGAAGGGGGTGAGGTCGGGGGAGAGAGAGTGGGGGTTTGTTTTGTTTTGTTAGGTTAAGAGTAAGGGTGTTATGGGGGCAAAAACCAGTCTCACACTAAGGTTAGTGTGAGACCGGTGCACAAATGTTTTTGTTTAGGAAAATAGTTTATTTTCTTTATTTCCTTATTGTAATTTTCTTATTTCTAGAATATTCTTAGGGGAATAATTTCCTTCTAACTTTAGGACTATTGTAGCCTATATAAAGGCCTAGGTGTGTGTTAGTTGTGTGTGTGTGTTGATTATTAATGAGAAAGAGTCTTCATATGATTTTCTGAATTCTGTGAGTTAGTTTCTTTAACTAGGAGTGGTGAGGAACAAAGCTAGGAGTAGCACCCCTTGAATTTGAGTGTTAAACGTGCAGAGGAGTCGGCGTTTGTCTCTTAAGTTCAGTTCTTAGCTACCTAGCTAAGTTCATATCCCTTATTTTTGTTCTATAAACACAAAAACCCCAAAAATATTTTATTCGCTTCCGATTAGGCATTAAATTGGTATCAAGAGCAAGGTTATGAGATTTTCTTAAATTTCAACGATCTACATACGATGGGATGTTTTCCTATTCATAGATGTACCAAGTGCTATGGATTTAGCCATTCAAGTTCTGAGTGTGTTAATCAAGAACCTATAACCTACACCGAGTGGAGGACTTTGACAACGAATGCTGATGAAATAGAGTATGGCATTGTAAAGATCTTTTTGCAAGAAAATGAAGAAGAGATGAAGATTTTGGAGGAACTTCTTGCTAAGGAGATCAAAGAAGAGGAAACTAATGTGCATGATGATGTGATGGAGATCTATGAGGAGCCAATCATAAAAGAAGAAGAGGTAATTGATGTGAACCAAGTTTCAAATTCTCTATTATCCACTTATCAAGATCCATATGAGGAATTTTGGGAGAGTTCAAAGAAACAACAAGTGGTGGATATACTTTTTCAATATGGTTCATGGCTTGACCCAAAGGAGAAAAGTCTTTTCTTGGTGGAGGATTCTAAAGTGTCACATATGGAAGATGGAAATCTACAACAGAAGGTTAATGTTGTCTTTATGGATGTCCGGATGAATTATTCATGTGTTAACATTCAAGGCGGTTATGTAAGACTTGTCTTTGATGCAGGTGGATGGTTGTGTTACTTCGAAGCCCCTATATTTGAGGACAAATCTTTTTCAAGAGGGGGAGTATGATGCAATTTTAAGTTAGGAAATTAAAGAGTCCAATAAAGAGAAAATAAGTTTTCTTTTTCACCAAATTAGTTTAGGAAAGTTTAGAAAGAATAAGAGTTTTTCTTTATTTTTAGAAGTACTATTCATGTTTTACTATTCACGGGTACTATTCACTGGTACTATTCACAATTTAGGAAAATAGTTTATTTTCTTTATTTCCTTATTGTAATTTTCTTATTTCTAGAATATTCTTAGGGGAATAATTTCCTTCTAGCTTTAGGACTATTGTAGCCTATATAAAGGCCTAGGTGTGTTAGTTGTGTGTGTGTGTTGATTATTAATGAGAAAGAGTCTTCAGATGATTTTCTGAATTCTGTGAGTTAGTTTCTTTAACTAGGAGTGGTGAGGAACAAAGCCAGGAGTGGCACCCCTTGAACTTGAGTGTTAAACGTGCAGAGGAGTCGGCGTTTGTCTTTTAAGTTCTAGTTCTTAGCTACCTAGCTAAGTTCATATCCCTTTTATTTTTGTTCTATAAACACAAAAACCCCAAAATATTTTATTCGCTTCCGATTACGCATCAATTGTGCACGCCTGTAACTCCCCGAAAGGTACCCTGGAGGCCTAGATAATCATAATAGAATATGAAATATAGTAATAGAAACGAATTTAAATATAGTAGAGCCTTCGATCTTCTACCTCAGAATCCCTAACAGGTGTTACTGCAATATAAGTCTAATCATATAATCCCTAAAGAATCACATGATTAGAGATATGCTAAGCAGATTGTAGAAATAACTAATAATAATAACAAGAGTTTTTTGTACAAAAATACCAAAAGTGTGCCCCTATTTTTACAGAAGTACCTTATATCAAATTTTTTTAAAAAAAATACCTTAAAACCACATTTACTTATTTAAAAAGCACTTTTGACCGAAAGTCAAATTTGTTGGACCAAATGCCCTCATTTGGATCGCACATGACAAGGTTGTTAGGCTTTCCCTCCACTTTTTTTCCATTTTTTCTTTTCTTTTCCCCCGTCCCTTTATTTCCCTCCAAAAGCAGATAACCCCCCTCCCATTTAGTCGACATTTTCCCCCCTTCCCCCCAAAACATTTCCCCCAAATCAATTTCCCCCCCAAAAAAAAAAACCATAACCCTAATTTCCTTCATTCTCGTCTCTTCTCTTTTTCAATTGTGGTCTTCTCTAAGTCATTCTCACTTACTCACTCACTCTCTATTACTCACTATCTCTCTCTTCTCAGTTCTCACTATCTCTCTCTTCTCAATTTTTTTTTCCATGTCGAGCTCAAGTTACAGTGGAGAGAAGAAGTGCAACTGTAATCGCCCTCACAGAAAGATGACTTCATGGACTGAAAGGAACCCAGGAAGAGAGTTATATACATGCAAAAGTGGGAAGTATGGTTGGCTTGGATGGGTTGAGCAAGATTCAACTGAGTGGCAGAAAAGAGTTATAAATTCTCTAATTTCTGAAAAAAAAGATTCTAACGTTGCAGTTAGAGGTGGCAAACAAGGAGAAGGAAATGATGGAGAGAAGAATGGGGGTTGAAATTGATAAGCTCAAATTGAAGGTTAAGGCATCTGAAATTGAGGTGAAGAGGGTTAAAAGATTGAAGACCTCATTTATGAAGTGGGTTGCATTGGTGTTTTTATGTCAAGTTTGTTATATGTTGGTGAAGTAGATGATTTCTATGTATTAGGCTAGGTATTAAGGTAGGCAGTGTGTTGTGTTGTGTTAGGCAGTGTGTTGTGTTTTGTTAGGCAGTGAGTTGTGTTGTGTTAGCAGTGTGTTGTGTTGTGTTGTGTTAGGCATTGTAGTTGGTGTTGTACTCTTGGTCATCTTGTAATAATGTTGGAAGTATTGAATGAAATGCAATTTGAAATTTGCTTACTTATTCATTCCTTTTGTTCATCAAACTGAAGCTCAATTATTATGGAATTAATAATGAAATTCACATTGTACAAAAACTCCAAAATTACAAAAACTCCAAAATTTGCCAATTCATGAAAACAATATTTTAAAAAAAAAAGAATAAGAATGATGATGAAACTGACCAAAAGAACCGTGTTTCATTTCATGAAATGGCAAATTTCAAGCCAAAATGACCATTGGTCATACTATCCAAAAGATCAAAATAAACATGCATGACCAAATATGGTTCATGACATAATTATACAACACAAACAAGCTTATAACCAAATCTGATTCATAAATCCCACTTCTAACCCTAACACAAACTGATTGAAACATATATTTCTCCCATCTTCTTGAGTTTTGTAGCTGCCAGTGATGAATGTTCCTAGTTCTTGTGGATGCTTGACTTGAGGTTCCCTCTTCCATGTTGGACTGCATGGTAACTTGACTACTTTCACCATTTTGGCTATTAGAAATGTCAGCATGCTCCATGGTTCCACCAACATTTTCAGCAGCATTGGGTTGGTGAACATGTTCATTCTCAGCTCCCTAAGTTTGTACACATATTTAAAACAAAAACATGTATCATTGCTCTGTTAACAGCTGCATATATGACTGGAAAAAAAAAGAAAAGAAATGAACCTGCTGTCTTTTCTTGTTTCTCCTTCGTAAAGGAATGCCCTTTGAAGCATTTGTTGGTCTGCCACGTTTTCCATTTGCCACAATGGAACTAGGATCCACTGTAGGGTTTTTGCATGACTTTTTGTTGTGACCAAACTGAAAACAATTGGAGCATGTACATCTCTTCTTTTTTTTTTTTCACATAGCCCTTCTTTTTCACATTGACTTGATCTTCACCTGGCCCTCTCCTCCTTTTATCTTTCTTTGGCCTTCCAGGTTGTCTCTTGTACACTGGAGGTAAAGGCCTATCATAGTTGGTCAGTTCCCACTGTGAACAATAAGGCATTCCATGAACAACAGGGCTGTACACAACAACATAAGTTTCTTTGTTGTAAATTGGGTGGACATAGCTTGGTGGATCAACCCTATACTTTGTCATTGCAGCCACAGCATGAATGCATGGAATTCCACTCAATTGCCACCTATTACAACTACAAGAATGCTCCAGCAACTTCACAACATGTGTCCTCTTATCATAGGTGACCTCATATTCTTCCAAACTGCATACCTCAGTGATGCATTTATTATACGCACTAGCAAAGAGCTGTATTTGTTTGTAGACAGTGGGCATGAGTTGAGCAGGGTAAGAGGCAACTCCCTGTCTTTTCATAGCCATTCTCTTCATCACATACCTCTTTATCCATTCCATCATTGTCAAAATAGGCTTATCCCTCACTGCCCTCAACACATTGTTAAAAGATTCACACATGTTGCTAGTCAAAAAATCTGACTTTGACTTAGTTGAGAAGGCATGCCTTGACCAATGACAAGGATCGTTTCTCATGAGGTGTGCATAGGCTTGGGATGATGACAATTTTATTGACTCTAGCACTTTCAAACTCTTGCTACATCACAACAAAAAGGACCTATTACTTACATGAAGATATCACAAAAACAGGACCTAATACATCACAACACATCATGCATACAGAACACACAACATAGAAAACAAAACAGACATCCAAAACAGAATACACACCTTGGTACCAGCTCTTGCAGCCATCCAAAACAGCCTCTTGTATGCTTCTCCAGGGTATCCAACTTTGAAATTCATCCAAAGGTGCCTAGCACAATATCTAATATCTGCAAGTGGCACTATTCTCTCAAAAGCCTCTAGTAGTCCCTATTAAAAACAAATTAAAACAAAATTAAGTAAATACAAAAACAAAATTTAATTCAATTAATTTACAAAACCAAATTAAGTAAAACAGATAAAAATGCTCACCTTTTGCCTGTCAGAGATGAAAGTCCAACCATACTCCTCCACTGCACCCAAATCACTTACAAGCAGCTCCAAAAAGCAACCCCAAGAATCTGATTCCTCTATTTCTACAACAGCCCAAGCTATGGGAAATATATTGTTATTCCCATCTAAAGCTACTGCAACAAGCAACACTCCCGGGTATGCTCCTTTTAGATGAGTACCATCAACACCAATGACTCTCCTACACCCAGCTCTAAACCCCTTCTTGCAAGCTTCAAGGCATATGTACAATCTTTCAAACTTGGGTGGGCTGTCAGAAGACACTTGCACAACAGCTGAACTTCCCGGGTTGAACTTCTTCAAGGCATTTGCATAGTCCCACACTTTGCTATATTGCTCATCTGCATCCCCATAAATCACCTTCAATGCCATATGTTTTGCATACCAACATTTCATGTAGCCTGCTTCAATCCCATGATCATGCATCACTTCTTTTTTGAACAAATTGACACTCCAATTGCAATCAATCTGCCACCTATGAAGGTATTTTTCTGACAGATACTCTGATGTGAGCTTTGTGTTAATCTGCACAAAAGGACAGCTAGTGTGGACCAAATTCAAGCCCCTAATTTGATATGTCTCTTCACCAAATACCTCCCTAGCATGCACCTTAAATCTACACTTGTCTTCCCTTACACAAACACATCTCACTCTTTTTCCACTACCCTTTTTGCATGGGCAGTCACATCTATTTTTACAGTAAACTGAGATCATATCACTCCCATTGTGCAGGTAGTAATAATCAAAACCCTTTTCCACTGAGTAATTTCTCAAAGCTTTCCTAAACACATCTTTTATGGGAAATTTCATTCCCAAACTGAGGTTGATGGGACTTCTGAAATCAACTTCTGGATTGAAAACAGTGTATGCATCCCTCTCATCATCAGAACCATGTAAGGTATCCAAGTCTTCATCAAGCAAATCAGCATCAGCAGCAACTTCAATGTCTATTCCATTAGGCCCATTAAGTGGAACTGTAAATGGCCTAACCAAATCACCAACAGTATATCTAACAACCTCATTCAATCCTTCTTGAACATTATGCACTAACAAATCTTCTTCTAGTTCAAACTCTCCTGGAGTTTATTCTACATCTGAATCATCTGAATACTCCTCTTCAGTGCTCTCATGTTCACTGTCTTGTTCATTGTCATTGTTGTTGTTTGAGTTTGGGGGTGCTCTGTGTTGTGAGGTGGATGGTTGTTGCTGTGATGATTGTTGCTGTGAGGTGGATGGTTGTTGCTGTGTTGATTGTTGCTGTGAGGTGGATGGTTGTTCCTGTGAGGTGGATGGTTGATGTGGTAGGAAAAGTTTTTGCATCTGATTGGTAGTTTAGGTCTGAATAATGTGCTAAGGGTATGTATGTGTATCACTTTGGGTTGGGCAGAGAGTGGACTTGTTCTGTTTGCATTTGGGCCATCACATTGCTTCTCACTACCATTGTGGACCACATACACATCAACCATATCTTGCTTATCCCTTGTCATCAGCAATTCCTTCACATGTCCATCATTTTCAATTAATTTCCTCCCATAAATTAATGTCTTTTTAAACTCCCTAAAGTAAAATCCATATGAGCCTTCCACAAATTCTAGGTGCTTAGCATATTCAAGCAAATTCTTGTACTTAAAATCACAAACCATAAACATCTGCTCACTTATATACTCAACAACTTTTTTCTTAGGCCTATGAATGAATTTTCCACCATAATGCAATCGTATTCCAAATTTATTGAACACTTTTACATTTCCAATTAGCTTATATTTTCCAGTTTCTTTAGGAGGCATCCTACACAGTTAGCAATAAATCACATTACACTATAAACTTATTATAATTTTGATTAAACAAAAGACAAAAAACAAAAGCAAATACAAAAACCAAAATAAAAACAAAAACAAAAACTTACTGACATAACAGACAGAACAACAAAGACAAAAAAATCAATATTCTAACCAAGTTCACATCTTTGCATGCCTTTTTTAATTATTTAACATAGATTTAAGAGTGTAATTGGGATAATCAATTTTAGGTTAAAAAACCCTAATTCAACATTTCAACCCAATTAAAAAACTAATTATACACATGCACTTTATCTAATCAAAAAAATTATTTTTATCATCTTATTGAGGTGTGGTTTAATACTTTATGAGGCCCAAACTGTAAGCATAACATAAAGTGTCAAAAATGAACAAAAGAGAGAGAGAGAGAGAGAGAGAGAGAGATGGGAAAAAAGGAAGCAATTATACCTGATTGATGGTGCAGTACAAAGATGGAATCTTCTTGATGATAGGCTTTGAGTAATGGTGAGGTGAGATGAAGTCACTGATGTGCGCAGTTGGCAGAGCAAAGAAAAAAACAATGAAAGCAGTAAATAGAGGGAAAGATGACGGGGGAAATGAAGGGGGGGGGGGCGGGAATTCCGATTTGGAGGGAATATGGGGGGACGGGGGAAAAGAAAAGAAAAAATGGAAAAAAAGTGGAGGGAAAGCCTAACAACCTTGTCATGTGCGATCCAAATGAGGGCATTTTGGTCCAACAAATTTGACTTTTGGTCAAAAGTGCTTTTTTAATAAGTAAATGTGGTTTTAAGGTATTTTTTTTAAAAAATTTTGATATAAGGTACTTCTGTAAAAATAGGGGCACACTTTTGGTATTTTTGTACAAAAAAACTCTAATAACAATGGTTCATAAATCTCAAACTAAGTGATCTATAGAACTATTACAAATAATGGTGATCAATAGTCGTCCTTTCCAGAATATCACACGTGTGAACGATATCTGTAAAATTGTCAACAATAACGGGGTGAGTTTGACAACTCAGTAACCCATATTAACTATACCCTACCACAAGCACACACATATCGATCTTCTACAAGCATGCGAAAGCTGTAAACCATATAACATGCTTCACACCATATATGGTACACTTATGGATATCATATAATCACATAACATATCAATGTACAAACTACGCAACGGAATATATATCAAATGTTCATTATTCATTTAGGGACATAAGCCCATTTATAGGTTAAGGTTGGAAAGTAAACGCCAATGGCAACAAAGGGGCGAGAACGTCCATGGTAACGCCTCTTCAAGCTAGCAATCCACCAAACAAAAGTCTAAGTATGATCATACCCTCCTACAGTCATGCCCATTCAAAGATGGATCCCCTAACTAATAGGAACGACAAAGGCACACATAGGCATGTAGGCACACATAGGCCTAAATAGATACCCAAACGGGAAGGTTGCCAAATGGTTTCTAAAAATCTCAAACAAAGAAACACACCCCATGTGATCAACACAAAGGCCTGCATAAGAGACTAAACAATCCTTACAGTTTACGTTGTTTACCAATTAGGAAATGGGTTCAACTAACATATAGGGATCAACCATAACATTTCCCATTTTAAGCCATACAGGTGAGGCTTTACCTTACGTCTACGTATTAAAACATTTCCATTACCAATATCAACATTGGTTACAAATCCATCATTGGCATATCCATAGCCATTCAACAGTTGTAATCATGCATATTGATATTAAACCAAGTTAGCATATTCATCATACAACGGATAATCAATAATCATCACAATGATATAAACATATCATACTGTAGGTAATCATAATAGTCAGCAATGACATATATATATAACATACAACTTAAATATCACGTTTTAGTCTCGTCACATAATCATATAGCAGCTGACAACCAAAGTTGGTGTAACCAACTTGCGGGGTTTAGGCCCATCATCTAACCTACAGTTCATCATGCAAGTTTTAGTCCACCTAGCCATTCTAAACATGCCTGTAGCCACAAATTTCGAGTCTAAAATAAATAAACAAGAAATATAGGAGACAAATTGAATTTTATTAATCAAAAAGTTGCAGTACAATTCTCTGAATAATCCTCTAATGCTATCTCTAAATTTGTTGATTGAGGGCCTAGGCTTGATCCCAATCAACTACAATTGTGTTTGAGTTTTTCCTAGAAGAAGAATGGCTTTATTTGAGAAGCTTGTATTCTCTCTCTAGAATGATGTCAGAATGCTCTGCCATTTTATGAGCTCTCTTTCCATGCTCTGGAATGAAGTGGAAGGCTGTATTTATAGGAGATATTTTCCCCAAGTCTTCCAGTTTGAATGGGCTTGACCTGCTTCATCTGCACTTGACCTATATGACTACGGCCCAATTTTATGACTTGATAGTCTTGGCTTGATTTAGTAGTCAAATGTGACTTGACCAACTTGGACCAAAAATGTTTGGGTTGGCCCAATATTTATTTAGGGACTTAAATTAATTAAATTAAGCTAATAATTTTGGTTTTTTTTTTTGGGAAATGGTTAAAATTTTATTACTCAAACCATCAACCAAATATCCAATTACAACTTGAATGAAAAACTTCTCCAAAACATTCTACAGATAACTCGATTCTACCTTAACAACTGCTCTATACGACTAAAACTAGGATTAGATCTAAAAACAAAACTCATCCTCATAGAAACCAGCCACTTGATTTGCTTGATAGCCACACCAACATTTGGAGTTGAGTCGTTGAAAATGCAGTCATTACGGATACTCCAGATTACATATACTATAGTAGTCACAAGTACTCTTTTGAGTCTTTTTGACCAGTGCTTTCCTTTGTTATGCCGGAACAGCCACCCCATATACTGCTTCAGCGAGAACATAATACTTCGAGACTCAGTCCAGGCAAGCATAGTTCTCCATATATCAGTAGAAAAAGAGCATTTGAACCACAAGTGATCTGCACTCTTAGAATCACACTTACACAAATAACACCAATTGGCCAATGAGTGTCCACGACGTTGCATATTGTCTTGAGTAAGTAACACATTTCGAAGTGCCATAAGCGAAATAATAGTGTGTCTGGTGAGATTTGCAGCATCCCATAAAATTACTCTCCAAATGCAATTAATATGATTCTCAACAAAGAATTCATACGCTTTACTAACCTGAAGCTTGCCATTCGAAGTCCATGCTTCCAAAAGCTGAGTTGCCTGATGAACTAAGCCAACTTTGGAGATGAATTCGTCTCTCACTGATAAGAGACTTTTCCAGAGCCACGAGCTGTTGGTATTTTTTGATGCAAACCAAAAACTCTGCCCCTTCAACTGATACTGATGAACCCATTTTACCCATATAGATTCTCGACAAGTGAGAAGCCTCCATATGGTTTTTATCATTAAAGCTTTATTCCAACTTAAAACTTCTTTAATCCCCAGTCCACCAAACTTCCTGGCTAAACAGATTTTTTCTCAACTAAATACGATCAGTTTCCTACTACCTGCATTGGTACCCCAGAAAATGTTTCTCTGAATCTTTTTGATCTCCTCAACAATATTTTTTGGCATTAGCAATCCCGAACCCCAGAAATTCAGTATGCCAAAGACAACTGAATCTAACAGCTGCATCTTACCACCGTAGGATAGCAAGGAGTTTGCCCAATGGTAAGCTTTGTTCCTCAATTTATCAAGCAGGGGCTGGAACAGAGTGGTAGTTATCCTCTTTGAACATAGAGGCAATCCTAAATAGTTGAATGGCAATTGGCTCTCATTAAACCTAGATACTCGAATTAAATCTTGCTTTACAGCACTGTGAACCCCACCCAAATAGATGTCAGATTTGGATGGATTCATGCTCAGACCAGAGAAAGCTTCAAATTGTAGAAGAGTATCAACAACAAATTTCACAGAGGGGACATCACCTCGAGTGAATATAAGAAGGTCATCAGCAAATACCATATGGTTGATGTTTATGCGTGCACATTTAGGATGTTGGCTGAACATTCTCTCATTTTTAATTTCCTCATCAATCTCGACAGAGCTTCCATGCAAATTACAAATAAGTAAGGAGAAATAGGGTCACCTTGACGTATACCCTTTGCCCCTTTGAAATAGCCATGTAAAGCCCCATTAAGAGAAACAGAGAATTAGGGAGATGTAATACAAGCCAATATCCACTGCACAAACTTGTCAGGGAAGCCAAAATTTAACAAACAAGATTTTAAAAACTCCCAATTGACATTGTCAAAAGCCTTGCGAATATCTATCTTAAGGAGAGCTCTAGGGGACAGTTTTTTGTTACCATATTGTAGATACCGTATTTTGTACGGGGTATTGCCATGCCTAATGACGAAAATCCCAACCTTATATCCTTCGGTTAGCTTGATACTCTATTAATATGAGTGCGCCGGTGCTTGAGAAATAGATTGAAGTCAATTCCTAAACCCGATCAATTATTAATTGTCATTTGGATTATTAATAATACAATAGCCCATTCCGATTAATTAGTATTAGCCCAATGGCCTAATTATTAATTAAGTAGCCTTTCAAATCAGCCCACAAAATAAGCCCAATCCACTAGCCTTTTCCCTTATAATATTTA